>JAUBWS010062688.1:0-15185 GCA_032270445.1 Darlingtonia californica | reverse complement strand
GTTAATCACGCCCATGCCATGTAAAGTGATTTATGGTCAAAAAGTTCACGTGAATAATTTTTTCTCCTAGCCTCCTAACTATATCTATTTGTACTCGGATATAAAGAGAATGTTTTAGACAGACCCTTCAAAGATTAACCCTTCCATTATTTTGGTGGTTTTTTTAACTTAACTTTTGAACAAGCAAATTATTTTATCAAGTCTACAATGTGCACTATAAAATCTTGTCAGAAATAACGTGTTTTAGAGCTAGACTGGACACCATTGACGGGAAAAAGGGACATTGCATGACAAATCAGCCATTTAATTCAAAATCCAGAGGTCGTTTTCTTTACAAATCATTAGTTAAAGGATTAACATCTAGGATTATTTTAATGACGTCAATAAGTCATTTGCAGATAAATGGCTATTTGATATGGTATGGGTGTTTTGACAAATGTTATCTGAATGAATCTAATCTATTTGTATAGGAAATATTGACACGGAAGTTGGATTAAGCTGGATTTAGGTATCATACGTCATTGTCCAGGGAATGGGCTGTTAGCCTAACGGTTTTTTTTTATGAATCTTATATCGAAATTCACAGGTTTCTTTGATTCTCTATAACACGGTGTGACACGATCATATGCTCCTCGTAACGCAAGGGATACTGCAGTAATTAAGTTAAAACCCAACACTTTCTAACATTGCCTGGGTAACACAATTGGTAGAGTATTAGTTTAGATATATCAAAGGTCCTGAGTTTGATTCTCAACTCAGTCCGTACTTTGGCAGTTATTTAAATTGCATAACACTAGAGATTAATGTTTTAACACATATACGGTCGCTTGGCGATCAACAAAGTTGTTAACGAACCATTAAAGGCATGACCTAAGACCAACCACCCTTTCATCCATCCATCCATCCAACTGTTTTAAGATTAAATCACATGGAAAAGTTACCCATGATCTCCGTCCGCAGCTATCATGGCTCATTTATCCATTCATTTACCCTACCATTCATTCACTTGCTCGTTTATTTGTTCTTTGTTATTTTAATATAAAGTACCGTAAACTATATCTGGTAGTAAGACTTAAACAGGGCGCTCTGTTTTAGATCTTGTAAGTACATGTCAACTTCACCGCGAATATTAGGATTGTAATAAGTACATTTTTTATCTGTTACACAACAAAAACAGGAAATCAAATCTCAAATCTGCGGTCAGCGTAAAGCTTTACTCATAAACATCAATGTGGGAAAGGAGATTAAGTTTTACAAAATAAACACTCTTGCAACGAGCTTTGCTTGGTTATTTCTTCTGATTTTCCCATATGCAAAGAAATCGATTTAAAACAGAACTCTCTCGCTGAAATTTCAGTTGTCGTTTTGATTTCGGAGACTCACCTTTATATGAATGAACTGGTGTTGAAAGATCAGGCAGAGCCACAGGGGGGGGGGGGGGGGGCATATTTTAAAGAAAAAAGTAAATTTTACAAGGTCATACCATAGAAAGCACTCGTATACAAAGAGGGAGTGAAAAGTAGAGATTTTGCTTTATTAAAAGAGGCTCAAGCACATTCAAATGACAAATGATATGATATGATATGATATGATGTGATTATTTATCCAGGATAGCCTCTTCAGTTCTCATCATGCTCTGTTATCAATGAGGGTCCTGCCTTCCTGGAAACACCTCAGGATACCATGCAGAATTAAGTAATTTGTGAAATTCACTACCGAAAGCCTTGCAAGGGATCCCCCCGTTTAGGTGACCAGCGTGTTAACAACTCGGCCACGGCTCTACGACCTCCTTCTATCTTCTGTCTATTGCATCATGGTGAAATCGATAAAAATAATCTTGTGAAATACACTTGCTTTCATACTTAACCACTTAAGTGCCGATGACAAGTAAATTTATCATGGAATATTAAAATTTCTAATATTTCCCTGGACCCTTCTGTAGTGACCTAGGACTACCAAGGCCCATGTACCAGGGAGCAATCCCCAACCAAGAAGTGGGCTGTGCCCAATGGTTCCCAAAATTTTTAAAATTCTTGGCAGAGAAGTTGTTGAAGATACCATTAATTTGATATGGGGGATTAGTCCATTCTTTTCATACTTTGTTTAAGACGTTTTATTTACAAAAGAAATTAATTCCCGTGGGTGTTATCAAACACAACAACATTCTTTAGATATTGTTGATGATTTCAAATATTTGCTGTTGCTATTTATGCTATTTTTAGCTAGTCTTGCAATTTTTATAACCTACCGATGTTTGTTTATGAGTGTGCGCGCAGATCACTTTCGGTTAGCTTTAACCAATTGAATTTTCCAGTTTCGTTCTCTACGTAACGTATGGAAATCGAATTATTGAATTTAGAAGTTAACCTTATAGAACTTGATAAGAACTTTTAAACGAACACAATCTTGTCATGTTTTCCTTTTTCTAAGCCTTCTAAATTTAACAAAATTTTAACTTTGTGAACTGCCGAAAATTGAAAAAACAATCGTAGATACTGATAGATACTGACAGAATTAAAGAAATCTGTGTGTACAATTATAAACTGGGATCGGCAAATACTTTATTGAAAATATGATTCTAAAAGCATGTGACAGCCCATTATTTTCATAAGAAGATTTTCATTCAAAAAAAGGAAAGGATGAAAAATCATTTGATGAAAATTAAAGTGTGTTTCAAAACAATGTGGACTTAGTACATTTTGACTGATTCCTGACGATCTACCGAACGGATTAGACCAAAATAACCCCTCGTTGGAAAGATTATTTTGAGTGAATCATCATCGTGTTAAATATGAACTGGACTTCTATGAAATTGAAGAAGCAAAAAAATGATGGGGGTATAGATGTTATTTTGTTATCATTGAATAATTCGTGATGTCTGACACGTATAAAAGCAGGAAAAAGACAACAGAAATAAATATAGTTAGCGAAGCAAATTATTTGATACAAAAATTGATTTGGAACATTACCTGGCTAGTTTGGGAGAGTCAAAGCTTTTGGTTTTTTCTTTGAGAACTCTTTTCGTGCAACTGTGTTTAAGTTTTTCTTTTTTGTACAGTAAACAATAGAGAAATTTATTGTCAATTTTGAAAATTAATATGGACGGAATTTTTGTCATGTAATATTTGTCTTGTCAATGAAAGACTCTCCAGAATGTCTTTAAACAAAGCGTTCTCAGTGAATTAAAAGAATTAAGCTAACTGCTTTTCACTTGTCGTGCGACATAAAACCCCCAACATTTGTTCAAAACATCTCAATTTGTTGCGATTTTTACCGAGCCAATTCGGGGCCCTATATCTGAATAAATTGTATTTCGAAAAAAATACGTATTTGTAATAAGAAAATCCTGCCAAATATGAACTTCATAGCGCCCTTGTATAAAAAGCTCATTTTTTCCATTTCATTTTACTTCTTCAATTTCACAGAAATTAGTTCATATTTAACACGATGATTCATTCAAAATTATCTTTTCAATGAGGGGTTGCTTGGTCAAATCCGTTAAGTAGATCGGCAGAAATCAGTCAAAATGTATCAAGGCCACATTGTTTTGAAATAGACTTTAGTAATGGATATATACACCAGAGTTGTTTTCATAGTAGACAGACAGGCAGACCACAGCTAGCCTGGAAAAGACGCAAAGAATTTGCTTTCAGAGAAGAATAAGTTCAAGGCTAACAAACAGCAAGACTGAAGTGGTCGGCCCTCCACTTTCAAAACTAATTCGCCGGCCCTGCAACAGCTTTGTAGCAACCGAAAACTTTGTTGCTTTTTATTCACCACGTAACAATGTCAGGGTTGTCTCTTCAGTTTCTTATTGTTGCTATTTTTCTTTCTTCTGTCTTTCTTGAAAAGGTTTTAGATGTATCAGGGATTCTGACGTTTCTACTAATCTTTGAAGATGAAAAAAGAAGATATAATCTTTATAACCACAATCCCCTGTCTCTCCTTCTCGTTTCGCTTGTTTTGTTGGGTTTTAATTTTCAACACCAGTAGTATTATACAAAGTGTCGTTCGTTTATGAAACAAATATGACTTTAGAAAGAACTTGTATATAGATTTTTTTTCCGATGAGAAAGATAATTGGTGTATTTTCGACATTAGTGGTATTTCTTTCATTTTCTGAAGATGAAAGTAGAAATCGATAAGAACCTTTTGTTGAGAAACTGGGGATTTTCATATTTTCAATACCAGGTGAAAACATACAACGTAAGGAACTTGTATTTTTTTTGTTGAAGAACAGGAGATTTTGATACATTCAATACTAGTGGTATTTGTTCGAATTCGTTGTTTATTGATGAAGATGAAAATGAAAAAAAGGAAGAAAGATTTTTTGTCATAAGTGTGATATATAGGCTCTCCTTGAATAAGACCAAGTAAAATTTGATATCTTAGGTGGCTCTTATTGATCCAAAGCCTAGTTTGTTGTTACTTAACACATTTACTTCTTAGTGTACAAAGAAATTCTCCAACAAGCTAAATTTTCAACTGAACTATATCTCATAGGCAGTCTCAAATTGCTTTTTAGAAGTGTTCTTATTTTGTGGAAAGATTTTAGTCTCTTGTTTCCATAAAATTAGTTTTCTTACAAAAAAAAGGTGTGTACACATGGTTTATTATTGAAGAAATGAAATTAGGAGATATGAAAAGAAATACGTATGTTTTTTTGACGAGAAAAACGCAAAAAAACTAAAATTTTCGTTCGAATATTTTAGAATAGGATAAATGGGGATAATAAAACAGATGGATATAATGATAGTAAGATTGTAGTGTTTTGAAGTTTAAAGAGGAAAAGAAGGAAAGAGAAGGAAAAAAGAGAAAGTTATGTGTTAACAACTCGAATATTCACTGCTACGTGTAATGATGGAAATGAAATTCAGAAGGATAAGCAAAAAGGTTAAAGAGAAAAGGGTCAGAAGGAAAGTAAAGAATCCATGAAATATCATAAGAGAAATAAAAATGAAGAGTTTGGAGAAGGGAAGAAAAGAAGAGAGAAGAGAATGTTATGTTTTCTGAACTTCAAGAATATTCATTGTTGTTTGATGAAAATGATCCAGGAAGAAAAAGAAGAAAAAGAAGAAGAAGAAGAAGAGAGAAAAATGCACGAGACTTGTGGAGAATGGTAAGAGAAATAGACTATTAGAGGTTCTATCTGATTCTGATATCTGATCTGATCTGATACCTTATTGATTTAATAGAAACTTGAACGCAATTGGCGTATGTGGACCCGAGTGGTTAAGGCGCTGGTTGCCTAAATAGGGGTTCCAAGTTCGTATCCCGTGCGAGGCTTTCGGTAGTGAATAACTCTGCATGGTGCCCGCTGACGTGTTCCCAGGAAGGTAATACCGTCATGAATAACAGTTCATAAAGAACTGAAGAAACTATCCTGGGAAAATAATCACACCATCACCATCACCATAAATAAAGATACTAGATATGGTTTTGTCAATTTAAAACAAACTTTCAAGGATAAAAGCTTTTCTTCGCTTTAACCGTAAGCTGGATAAGGTTACATTTTCATTTTCATTTAGATATATTTGAGAAATCAAAAGGGTGGCCCATTCCCCCAAACCCTTTTAAAAACTTGATTGCCCCAGTGGCTTTTGCTTCCTCAACATGGGAAACCACTTCGTTTCATGGACTTTTCTTTAGTGTGGAACAATTGTTACACTATCTTGTGAACCCCTGACTTTTTGCACAACCATAGCTAGTATGGAACAGTTTCTTTGAAAATGAAAAAAAAAAAAAAGATGTCAGCGATGAAGGGCTGACTGACATACTCAGCTTCGTTTGTTGATGAATCAATAAAATGCATTCTTTTGACAGGTAAAACTTTCAGTGTGACAAATGCAAAAGAATGCCAAGGGAAAGATTCCTCCTCTTATTGGAGGGTCACACGCTGAACATGCCTGAGTGACAGTTTTAAGAGATTTAATACCATGTTTTTTTACTATTTGTCATGAAAAAAATGAAATGTCAACTTCCTGACACTACAACAAGTACTTTAAGAAGTCATTAGATATAAGCATATTTCGTAGTTAACCCTTATTAATCCTTACAATTCTTTTATTTACGAACATAAAGTTTTTGGGACCGTATAAGTTTTCAAAGATTGTTTGAACGCTTTGAAAGTTAAATCTAACACTTGCCTTACTTTCCACGATCTCCCTAGCAAAGATTTACTAAAACCTGACTGGTAGTTTTGATATTTAGTCTTTTATGGTCCGTACGGACTGAGGTGAGAGTAGAACTCACGAAGTTTGGATAACCTAGACCTCTGCTCTAGCAATTGTGCTATGTTGCCCATGTTGGGAAGATTGTTGGGTTTTGAACCACACCACAATCCACAGTTTGGCAATTCTGTCAAATCGTGGTCTTTCTGCTTATGAGTCCTATTATCACTTTATTAGCAATTTAATTAACCTGATATACTCTTTTTTGAAACATGTACTGAGATTTTTTTGTGCCTCGCTTAAATATAGCTTTTCTGGTGATTTGGATATTTAGGTTGGTATGATGCGTACGGACATTCATACCTTTAAAGAGGTAAAATTTTTAAAAAGCTTAGCCACTAAGACTTTTAGACAATTGGAATGCAAAGTTGACTCCAGTGCGCGCCTCACGAATAATGTTCGCTAAATAGGGTCTTGAGAATGAAATTAGGGTTTATTTTTTCAAATTTTTCACAAATTTTTTTCTTTCAAATATTTTGTGTTAAACTTCCAAAACTACCATAGAATCTTGAATGATCTTTATACAGAACATATGGCTATTTTAAGGGAATTGAGCTGTATTTTGTACCACTCATGCAGCATTATTTTGAAATTTATATGTTTTTCCCGACATATTTGTTAGCAACATTCATAAACTTTGTCTAAAATCGAAACGACAAGTAAAGTTGCAGTAAAACTAACATAGGAGGCGAGATCGCTGCAGGTGGGGGTGCACGATGGATTCAGTTTTCGCTTTTAGACTTAAATCTTGGTACACCCTGCGCCAAAGAGCTAATCGAGTTACCGATGCGCACACGGTGTGAAATTCTACCGATAACAGTCCCGTATATTATAATTCCCATAATATGGAAGAAATTTGTCTTTATACGGTAAATATACGGGACCCGTATTCGGCCGTTTTGCACGCTGTGGCATTGTGCACAAATTATGCTGGTATTAAGATCATCGTGTAGTATCAGCGCAAAGGACCGTCAAAAGGTACATGAAATGAGCGGGCGGGGTGGCAGAGAACAAAAAGTGCACATACATTGTTCTCTGAAAGCTAGAGTTTCGCAATGAAGCACTGTGGTTGGTCTGAGGGGTCTTTTTTCTTTGCTGAAAAATTCTCTTGAACATTAAAATTTACTTAGTATAATGTTACAGAAGGGTAAGGGTATATTCGTTTTGAGAACAAATGATGGAGGCACGCCGCTCCGTTTGCCTAAGGTTACGGCGGCCCTAGCTCAAAACACTTTAGAGGTTTAGTATAGAGAACACGAAGAAATTTAAATCATATTTTTTAATTTTTGATAAATAACATCTGATTTAAGGAATTGGAATTATGATCAATGTACAATTGCAGAAACCGCAATCTTGAATTCGTGAACTTCGTTTAGATAGAATAATATTTTTCATATCAATGATATATTGATAAGAATTATTCAACATACCAGTTTTTCACTTTTCATTGATAGCCTGAATAATTCACGAATTGTTCTTTCCTTATAATCAACGTGTTCTTCTTTTGTTCACATATATGATATTTTGACACAAACTAACGTTGTCATTTTAACGTGAGGAATTTATTTGTATACAGAATGTCTCAAAAAATGTAGCCTGTCACAGAAAATGCCATCAGCAAGGGTGTAGAAAATTTTTAGTTTTTCCTTTTTTTAATTTTCAGTGCTTTTGATTAAATTTTCCTGACATTTTTTATAATAGGCTGCATATTTTTTGAGACACTCTATAGTTCAACAAGCATTTTCAGATCACTTCGTTTTCTAGAAGGAAAGTCTTTTATATTTGATTGAACAAGCGAGGCAAGTTATTAGAGGCAAACTTATTTTACAGACTTTCGTACGGAAAAATTAAGTTATAATACTGTTATAAAATGTTAAAAAATTGTTATAAAAGGAACTTCTCAGATTGAAGAAAGGAAGTGGAATTTTCAATTCTAAGACAGTGTTGCGAAAATTTGGGAAGAGTATTTTAAAGCTCGTTAATGTAAATTTTTTTTATTATTATCAATTATTATCGTTGGATGCTCTTGTTTTATAATAGAAAGATTAAGACGATAAGAAATTTGAAATAGAAAACAAGGGAAGAAAAGTCAAGATTTTTCTAACAAGCCATAAAAACTGTTACGAAATGTAACAGTGTAGAACGGGTCATTTTTTACAAGATCAAAATACGTTTCCCGAATATTTGTACAGACCTCCGTCTTGTTTCCATGCAGTTTTCTACGACAACAAAGTATAATGGCACTTTCTAAAACTGTTGTAGAAATTATCTTCAATTTCTTCAGACACAATTAAATAAGAGTACACAATCCTTGAGAGCCCGTCGTCATTGGAAACTTCATGAAAACGAGACAGCCCTGTACAAAAACCAATTCGAGGAAGGTCTGTGCCATTTGTTCTAATGCTAATCTCCTTACTTTGTCAAACAAAGATTTAAAGATTTAGGCTGACCAGTTCTATTGTCAACATTAATAGTGCATTGTTAAAATACAAATAGATTATATGATGACGTGATGTCATCGACTGGTAAATGGGATTTGAGTAGGATTCAATGAAAGGAGATTTTGATTTAAATCAGGGATTTATGTAACAACATTCTGTAATACTAGAGATTAAAGCGAATTTAAGTACACGTTGCTCGAACCTGAGTGAGTTTGCTTTTACAGAAAATCAGCATTTTTGATAAATCCATTCTGATTTCAAGTTGTTTATGTTTTTGAAGAAAACACTGTTCTGATACTCGTGTCTCTACTTCAATGAAAGGATACCATTGAGTTATTAACATTAAGTGGTTGGTTTCTTTGTCAGAGTTGTTTTAATTACAATTTACATGCTTCAGAGCAAGCCTTATCCATAATCCATCTGATTTAAGATCACAAAACAAGATTTGAGAAGACTGAAGATTAAAAGAGAGTGTATGTGTGAGTGTGTGTTAGAAGCTGGATCTTCTTTAACAGACTGAAGAAAAGTGTATTATGATGTTGGTATTTTAATTTCCCAAACGATATGATATTGGTTGTGATTTCTTTCTGAATTTGTTGGCAAAGTTTACGAGAAGTTATTTAATTTCGCAACCAGGAAATGAATGTGGTTTAAAAATGACATACAACAAGAAAGATGTTCTTTTACTGACAATGTTTTTATCAGGCATTCAAATTCAGTTTGTTTACACCTCGACTAAAGCTGCAAATTTAACGATGCTTAAAGCTGACGACGCATATATTGATGTTTACAACACGAACATCAAAGTTGCCGATAATGAAATCGTATTAGCCTTAAATTTGCCGTTTGAGTATTTGTGTAATGCAAAGAGTCCCAAGAGGTGTCAGTATAAACTCGGACAGCCGCGTCCGATTAATGCATACAATCACGCGAAGTATTATGCTTCGGCCGCAGCCATCGCGATGGCTGATATAAACAACAGAAGTGATATTTTACCGAACCATAAAATACGGTATGTGTGGAAACACAATGAGACAGATACAGAATGTAATGAGTTGAGATCGGTTAAAATAATGTTAAAACAATTACAGATGAAAAATATACACGGATTTCTTGGTTTTGCATGTCATTGTTCAAGCATAGCAGCCATAGCTGGTGCGTCAAATCGAGCATTGTTTTCGTCGGTAAGATCTTATGTTCCTCTCAAAATTTTTGTTCCTTGCTGTTAGATTATAATCGGCAGTTCAAGTTTGAATGCAAAAAAGTAGTTTTTTCTACTAACTTTTTGATCATATGACCCAAAAATGAACGAATCTCATGTGAAGATTTTGATAACGTGACCTTAAAGTGAGTAAAATAGATACGGTTCATTTTTAGGGAAAAGTTTGCTTTAGAAGTTGTCAGTTTCTGAAAGAGGGGGAAGGGGGGAAGGGGAGGGACATAGTATTGTCAACGACTTTTCTAAACCAAAATTTGATTTCTTTTTATCTAATTTACTATTTTCTACCAACATATCTAATTCACACATCATGCGCTCAAAAAAAATATCAGCCTTGACTTAACTGATGAAATCAGCGAGGTGCGTTTGAATTTACCTTTCAATTTACGACATAGTCTCAAAGATTTGGTACTTTAAGTTAAGACTTCTAAGATATTCTTACAGAGTTAATATAATGATGGTTAACAGCAGTCATCATAAAACATGATTATAAGATACTTGATGATCATAATTATGATCTTAAGATATTTTCTGTAAGATCAAAGTCGGAAACGTTAACGACTTCTGTGCTGAATTTTTGGACATCTTTAGTTGACCGGGAACCGCTTGTGTCGTGGAGCTCCTAGGTCACTAGCCAGTGGTCCAGGACTGTAAAAAGATTCTATGAAAAATATGTTTGTCATCGGCACTTGAGTGGTTAATGGTATTCTTACAACGTTAATAATAATGTTTGACTTTACGGAAACGTTATCGAGGATCGATCACTTATCGTAAGATGTTCTTACAACTGCAAGCAATAACTGAGAAAAATACATTTTACACAAAATGTGGAAAATTCCACAAATACCCAAAAGCTAAATATGTTGTTGTTAAACCATGTTTTTGTTGGTTTTGTTGTTTTGTGGGTTATAGCGCTGTTTACTTTGAATCTTTTCCAACAAGTCCATGCTTGTTGTCATCTTGGTTGACTTAAATCTATTCGTCATTTTTTTTACATTCTTAATTCTACCAAGAAAAGAATAACCAGGGATTGTACAAAGTTGATAATGATGTATTAAAAAATAATCATCAATTTTCCTTTTCGAAAGCAGCCAACGAAGCATTTTTGCAAAATATTTGTTCGGAAGGCGTATTTTTCCTAAAAATTTACATGTGTTCGGAGAATATTTCGAAATCTCCCTTGATGTGTTCGGCCGAAAACTTCAGCTTCCTGGAAAATATGGATGTGTTCTGAGAGCATTTGATGCCTGCCAATTTTTTTTTGCTTTCCTGAAAAAAATGTTAATTTCCTAGATTTTTTGAGGTGTTCTTAGATCATTTGGCTTTGGTTATATTCTTTGCCTTCCTGGAAAAAAAGAACAGATATTTTGTATTTTGGGCTCGTTTGATGCTTCTGCCCTTTTCAAAAATGTAACAAGGTAATATACAATGGGAAATATGAGTTTCTGAGGGAATGAGGAACAATATGCTTTAAAAACCGATAAAAAAATATGTAAGAAAACTCACTTTTAACAATGATAAATTTTACGGCTACCCTATATACTTAAAATATTGTATCATTTATTTCATATTGGTGTTGATGTTTTGTTTAAATAACTTTTGTTTGTTTACTTTTGATACTATCAAACAAGTCAGAGCTTGTTCTCGTCTTGGCTGACTTAAATTGATTAGTCACATTGGCACATTTCTGTTCAGTTTGATATACATGTTTATTGTGAATGGAATATGTCCTGTAAAAATGCTCTCATTCTCGGCCTCCGGCTTAACCCTTTAAGTGCCGGTATGTTAAAATATTGAGAAACACCCATGCGGTGGAGTGTTTTCTATTTAAACGGTACGCGATCCTGCGTGCCGTTTAAAGATAAAAACACTCCACCGCATAGGGGTTTTCCTGTAAAAACGGTCATCGGCACTTAAAGGGTTAAATCAGAAACGAAATTGTCTTAATTTTTTAACTGTTCTGCGGTAGTGAAGGAAAAAAAGCTCCATGACCATGGCTTTTAGATGCGAGATATTGCTAATTAATTATTGTTAATTTCATACTGTTTTCGTCTATTATTCAAATTTCCTCATGCTTCATGTAGGACCGTATGAAATTAGATATAATTTTTAGGCAAGTGATGAGGTGTCGTTATGCGGCTAGACACAAAGGAACATGATCATTTAATGATTTGGCAACTCTCCAACATACTGTTCAATTGGTTATTAAAGAGGATGAAGTGTTACACATCTTTCTAAAGTTCCTTCTTCAAAGGCGGCTATGATTTGAGTGTAGTGGGTGGTTCTATCATTTATGCCTTATTTCATGCCAAGAGCTCCCTGAGACCACTGAAATTTTCCGTAAAATTTCTTTTAAAATGTGTTTTGGAAAAGGTAGTCTCTATAACCGACTTTAATATTTCCGTGAAATTCAGGGTTTGTGAAAGTGGCTAGGTAAAATGAATCATCTAAAGATTTAAGAGATGTTGATATTAAAGAAGAAAGCTTGTTGCAACTGTTGGTTGAGCTATACACCGATGTTTCTCTTCTCTATTTCGCCATTCACCATGCATCGTAGAATACGGTGTCGTAGAATACGGTGCCAAGTCCCAGTGCCATTCACCATGCACAACCGCCAACATACTTCTTTACGACCGTTTTTAACTTTGCTGATGTTACAATGGTTTGACATACTGTCTTAGGCAGGGGCGGATACAGACTCTTCAAACCACCATGTGAAAATCCCGAACTTTTCCGATTTTCTGATTAAATTTCCCCGATTCTTCCCGAAATGTCTATCAAATTTTCCCGATTTTGGTAATTTTAGATTACTCAACTGTATGAAATCACAACTTTCACATAGTCTCTATCCGCCCCTATTAGGTATAAGGAAAAATTTGAATAGAAGAGGATAGTCTGTTTAAAAAAAATCTGTTAGCTTCCCATCAGCTAGCACGGAATAAAAATTTACTCCTTTCCTGGCGCCGTTGGGTTCCGTGCTAAATTCACAAAGCGTGTTCTCCTAAATTGCATGTATTCCACGCTGAAGCTTCCATTGTCATAAGGTTGGTTCCAGGCACATTTGCGTACCTTTGAAATTTCACAAATTAATCATTTATGAAAATCTCATTCTGGGTCATCTTTTTGCAGACTGAAGCAAATGTCAAAACACCGTTTTAATCCAATAACATAGCGGTGACACGGGAGTGGCCTAAGGGATTGATCAAGTTCTTATCATAATCAATCAAACTTTAAATTAACTTCAATATGATAAAATTGAGTCATCATTTCTTCAATTATCTTAATTAATTTCCATACTGGCCACTCATCCATGTCATGTGGTTTTTTGTTAAATGAGATAATGGTATTCGAAGTTTAAATCATCCCCCCTTCATTAAATTGATCAACCCCTTTTAATTAAATTAATTAATATTAATATTAGTATCGAGAACAAACAACTGTGTCATTTTTACCGCGCGAGTAATAGGTAACTAGACAAAAACCATTTTTCATGTTTTTAAACTGTTTTATTAGAAATATAGTTTAGATTAGATCGAAGGGGAAAAGCACTATATTTCATACACTTTTGTAAATATTAAAAAATCAAAATTAGCAAATTAAGTTTAGAGCCTTTAAAGCAGGATTTACTTCAATTCTGATCTTACAAAAATGTCTTTTAGTATAACAGAAGCGTTTCCATACTGTTGAAGTGTTGCAATAATTTGGCACCTTAACCCATATATGACCAAGCAATTTTCAAGAGATTCACAATCTTTGGACTTAGTTTATTTCATGACCGGGGACCTGGTGCATGGGTCGCGGAGCTCTTATTTGTCTACCCAGGGGTCCAGGACTGTAAACAGAAAGGACCAATATGGTTTAAGGTTAGAAAAAATTGCATGCATGAAATTAAACAAAAACAGGTTTTTCAACATCTTGATTCTAAATAGTAATTGGAAATAGTGCTGAGGGGCAACATTTAGACTCCTTACAAAATCTTTGAATGCTTATGTATAGCTGTTATGTGGACACCAGTTGAACATTTTCTTGAGGTTTGTAGCTGTATGCGACAGCTGAAAACATGTGGCTTCAAAGAGCTTTTTCACTTATGCTGTTTTTAAATTGTTTTTTCCATGTTGATTGTTTTACGTCCTTTCAAGTTAATGACTTTTGAACAAAATACCGATAGACCATATGTGAAGTGAAAAATTGTATTATTGTTTGTAGGCAGTAATAGGTTAGTAATAATTGGCATTGCATGTTTAATTGCGTCTGCGTTAGTGTAAGATAATTTCCGCGGCAGCCCGTGAAAATGCTAATTACAAATTAACATAACTAAAAATAGAAAAATGATATAAATAAGAACACAAAAATAGCACGACGATTGATAAACTTTTTTAATGAGTAATACTTCAATTGATGGATACAATTTTCTTAAACATATTCATTAGTTCAATCTGTTCAACCAAGAAAACCCACGTAAACTCTTAAGGCCGCATTCCACTTACGGGAATTTTATTCGACGACCAAAGCGCCCGTGTTCTTACGCACGCGTGAAACATAGATTATGCAAGTGTTGAAAAGCGCATTCGTTTGATCGTTAGAGGGAGTTGAAAATTTTCTACTCCCGAAACTCACAAAACGAACAGAAGCGCACAGTCACACGGGCGCTTTGGTCGTCGAACAAAATTCCCGTAAGTGGAAAGCGGCCTTTATTAGTCCAATGTCCTCTATGTGAATGCTAACCTTTTACGGTACTGAAGTCGGATCGCAGTAGGTAGGACGAACAGTAGATGAGATAAAAGTCATTATGTTCATTAAAATGGCATTTTGTATTATGTAGGTACAAGAGAAAACTGGGGAAGTATTGCGTATAAGAACTTTTTCTTGACTCTTTTTGCGAACTTTTCTAAGAATAGATACAAGATTGTTTTACTACTTTACCGCTCAAACATCTATTCTCCTACCTTGAACAACCTATCCTGAATATGCTACGGGGTAGATAGACACAATCTTAACAGCCCAAGCAACGTAGAGTGACCCCGGTCGTCATAAAACTGTCCCTGAATATAGTGAACTTCTTCAAAGCTTCTTTTAGCTCGATGTTTATGGACTGTCGTTAGAGTGTTTCTCGACCAAATTGTTGTCGAAGAAAAAGCACTGCTAACTGATATAAAATTTCTAGCTGTCTTTAGTTTTTTGCTTAACCCTCTAACGCCTGGTGGTCACATATATGTAAATTGAGAAAGTTGGAAAATTTCAATAACCATAAGTGCTTTCATCTTCAAATTGCCAGCAAAACAAATTATGCACGAT
>JAUBWS010062677.1:3107-15188 GCA_032270445.1 Darlingtonia californica | reverse complement strand
ACGCACGAAGAACGCATTTGTTTTGTATGCGTTCATGGTGCGTTCTTGACGAACGCATGAAGAACGCATCTTATTATAACTTAACTGAAAGTGCATGAATTGGGTGGGTGAAAAAGAAAAACACTGTCCATTTCATAGTTAAGGGCAGAGTTCCATCTAGGTATTCGACACACAACCATAAATTAATGTAAGAGATAAACCTGAGAAAGGTCAACATCAGGCCCCACAATTGGTAAACCATCATCCATTTGTAGCTTTGAGGTAAAGCCCTTTTTTCTTCTGTATTGCCAGTCCTTTCCGTGGTTTCCCGGTCGTTTCAGTAAAAATTATGACTTTTAGTAGTTTAGTGCGAATTGATCGCAAAGTAGAGTATTCTCGAAGTTCATTCAAGCTAACGTAAGCTATTTTCAAGTTACTGAAGTCTAGCATGGTATAGAGAACTAAACGGCATAACTTAACACTACAAACAAACAGAAAAGAAAGATCTGAATCTGAATCAAGCAAATCAAGCGTCAATAATAAGGATGTTTTTAAGCCAAAACCCACCTAGATCTTCTTCGCCCGTTAATCAAGAAAAGTTAGAAATATTTACTAAAGATGTACCAGTGGGTATATCAAGAGACTTCTTTCAGGAAACTGGAGACTCAACACGTTCTTTGTTGGCACCAATTTATAACGTTGAAGATGACGATGGAGATGTCGCTACTGTAGGAAAAAGTAGCAACAGCAGTAGTGAAATTGACAATAGTAGTTGCAAAGAAAAAACATTGAATGACAAAAGGAATAAGAGGAAAATGTAAGAAACCTTATTTTTGGATAAATTTATTTTTATGTATATATATCCAAGTTTTTTTTAAATTTTGATAGGCCAATATTAGACTTAAAAGAGTCTGATGATACTACCTACCCATCCATCTGGCAAACATAACCAACTGGCATACACTCAGCTTTTTCTTTAAAAAAAGATAAACCAATTGTCTTTAAAAGAGTTATTTTGTATTTTATGCTATTGTCCTTTCTTGAATATTATCCAAAATATTAAAACAATGTGCAGTGCATCTTTTAAAAATAGATCATTTTTTTCTCATGGGTCAACAAAAGACACCCAAATGCCAGTGTTTGCCAGATGGGTGATGGACTCTATGCATATCTATATACTTATTAACCAGGAACCTGTCTCTGACTACGAGCTCACTCAGACTCTGAGGAGTGGATGGTTCAGTTGGCAAGGCGCTGGGCTCATCATTGTCCATGCATGGTTGATAGATGTTGAAGGTTTGAATCCCACACACTGCTGCTGTTACTCTACGTATAGACTTTTGCTTCAATGCAAATATTGAATAAAAGCAACAATGTCTGTTTAAAAAACACTCCCAAACTCTTACTGTAAGATAAGTTTAGCTACTACCGTAGATGGGGGCGACTTTGAATTCGGTGGGGTCACTTTGAACAGCCACAACAAACAATATTTTCTGGTCTGCACTTTAAACTTCACAATGTTTACATATTTGTTAGTTGCAGATTAAAACTGAATTGCCATATTACATCGTATATAAAGTGCAGACCAGAAAATGTTGTTTGTTATGGCTGTTCAAAGTGACCCCACAGAATTCAAAGTCGCCCCCATCTACGGTACTCTTCCCCAACCAACCAAGCTCTCTTTTTGTGTTTTCATATAAAAACCTTAAAAAGGATCTGGGAATAGTAGGTTGTAATTTGACTTGCTAAAATAGCTAATTGCACTCACATGACTCTATGCTCAATATCCATTCTGTATGGCAGCACCTAAAAAATAATGGTTCCTGTCCTATTGATCTGAAAATATGGGTTGGTTTGTCGATACTAAAAAGCAATCAATTTTGTAAAACCATTCATTTAGAACACAAAGGGCATGATTTTACAATCTGATCATTATTTCCAAATGTCATTCTGCCATAATTCTCTTCTGGGAGAAGTACTTCAAACAGTCAACTGTACAGCAGAAATCTAATAAACAAGCTAGTGGAAAACTATGCGATTGTAGGAATGTCTGTTTTGCTTGTCCTGCGTTTTGTAGCCCCAAAATATAGAGGCTAACTAACCCATATTGGACATCTATATCATAATCTTGGGCCTGACTCTAATCGGAACCCTAACCCTACCAAGCCCCAAAATGGTAGAGTGGTGAATACAGAATGGTATAGCAACACTCACAGGCTAAAAAAAAGGCTGAAGGGTTGAATTCATCATTTATGAATTCATTGAGAAAAAGTGTCTTATTTTTTTATAAAAAGTTAAACTAAAATTTCCGACTCTTATTAACAATATACATACTTTTCTTGGATGCTGCCTATCCATGTGTGGCAAAGACATCATACCTGTTATAAGAAAAAAATTTGATGAATAATTTTTAATAGTTGTTATAGTTTACCACTTTATATATATTTTGATTGATAAAGTTGCTGACATATGCAATGACCTGTTCTTTTGTCTTTCTAAACACTCATGTGGTTTTGGTTTGTAGCTATTGAGTCATACTCAATGTGAGAAAAATGAAAAAGTTTTAATACTGTACATGTTGTAGTTTATCAAAATAGAATATAATTTTGTTTCATACAAGTAGCCTGGATTGCCCTGAAATACTTGCATCTCTCCATAATTTCAACAAGAAACTTTTAGCATGGCTTCATTCTCCCCACACCAACTGACATTTATTATTGTTTTTTAAATTACCATCCAATAAGATTGCTTGATTTTTGCTGTGAACAAATCAGAATGCATAACTTAAACCAATCAGAGCTTTGACTCACCACAGCTTGGTAAGAAAATATACACACATACACATACATACCTCTGAGATTAAGTTTAGACGTCTGTTTTATGTTGTGTCTAATTTAATTCTACTGACCTGTTCATAAGATAACTACGTTAATTACAATTTAATGTCTTATTCATAACTGCAGTCTTGTAGAAGTAAATTAGACACAACATTAAACAGGCGTTTATTTGGCCTCTGACTCTATCCTTACGTTTTTCAGGCTGATGTCAACTAGAAGGAAAGAGAGAGCCAGGGACATCCTAAAACCAACTGTCAGACTATGGGCAAAAGTTTGTTTATGAAATGAAACTTAAAATCCAATCAAATTTCCTGTACAATTCACATTATAAAGCAGATTGTTTATAAGCCAATCAAAGTAGGAGCATGTAATTCTTCACTTGATTGTTCCTGGCCCCTTTTGCAATAAACAATATAGAAATAAAAATAAACCAAATGGTAGAACTATGGTGGAAAGTTAGACCAGGTTTCGGTTGTTCCTGGCCCCTTTTGCAATAAACAATATAGAAATAAAAATAAACCAAATGGTAGTTAGACCAGGTTTCCTGGTTAGGGCATACTATAAATGAGAATAGTAAATACGTTTGGTTGTTTTGATGTATTCTCAAGGCCACGACAACTTTGAAACCACGCATCATGTCAGATTTGATTTATGAGAAAACATTTCTGCTAACCCACAAAATTAAGAATTCATGATAATATTTTTTTTTTGAAATAAATTTTTTTTTTTCAGATCGGAAACTGATGAAAAAGAAAATTCTGGTAGAGATGCAGTAAATTCATATAAATCTTCCAGAAGTAGTTCCCAAAAATCTCAAACATTTTCCAAAGGCAGGAAAATTCGCAGCTCAGCAACATCTATAAGAAGATCAAAAGATGCTAGTTTTAAGTCAACCTCAAGGTCATCAAGTTCTTCAAGCTCTTCAAGCTCTTCGCCATCATCATCAGAGTCGTTTTCCACATCATATTCATCGTCTACTAAGTCCAACAATTTATCAAAGATTAACAGGTAAAAATCAAATTATTTGGTTTCATTAACAGTAAGATATACTTGATCTATTATATAATGAATTCTAGATGTATTAGGGAAGAGTTTTGGGAAGAAAATATGAAGAAAAAATTTCCAGAAAGCTCCAAGCAAATTTAGAAATATTTGCCATACGCTAAATTAGACTCTTGTCGATTCACGAAATTTTGATTCTTCTAGTTCTTCCCGTCAATATTTATTCCCTTAATGTTTTTCTTTTTTTGTAATGTTAGGACTCAAAATACTGAAGTTAAGGGAAAAACTTGGGATGATTGGTTTATAGAAAAAGTGATATCGGAAATAGAAAGAATAAAACTGGTCAAAGTAAAGCAAAAGAAAATTCTAGAGGAACGACTTAAAGAAGCGGATGAAAAGATGAAAAGGGATGGACAAGTCGAACAAAATCGCACGGATTGGTTACAACATAAAGCTTTCGAGTTAGAAAAAACGAAAAGAGAGAAGATGGCTCAAAAAGAATTTGAAAAGTTGAAGGTAAACTAAATTAATTTGAATGAAAAATATATATTGAATGTAATAAATCTTGATGTGCTCTTGAGTGCTCAATAATAATTCAGAAATACTGCTTCTTCAATTAAATAGTATTAAGTATATTAAATATTTCGCGTGGAAAAAGGAATTGTGAGCGAGAAGCGTTTTCGGCTAATTCAATGATATGTTTTCATAATGTCCTGCTGTTGAGTACAAGTGAAGTAACAATTAATAACTACGTTTAGGAGAAAAGTATCATTTTTGTCAGCCTTCTAGAACGAGGAAGTAGGATTTTTTCCTGGTTACAAGTGATTAATCGTTAATTTTACGGTGCAAAACTTGCGATTACTGGTGAAAAATCAACCACATGTCACACTTTTATGGACATTTTAGAAGCCGTAACATTACGAATTCAAATGTAACTAGCGATTAATTGTATTTTTCAACTGATGTCTTGACCAATCAAAATGGTGGTGTATAATTTTGCTCTGTTTATGATCACTACAGGAACTGAACTGGTGAGGGTTAACAGCTACCAGTTAAAACTGTACATAGCAAGGAAACACAATCTTCTAGCCTGTTTTTCGTTTCTTATCAGTGTAAATATCACTGTCTTTGTGTTTGATTTTTTTCGTAGAGAAACAGACTAGTTAACTAGTCTATATCCACGTAAAATGAATATCTTGTTAAGCTTGATTATTCATTGATTTCATACAGGAAAGACAAGAAAAGGAGCTTCTTGATAAAAAAGCGAAACACAAGTATGAAGAATGGTGTTTGATGAAAGACGAAGAGAAAAATAAAATTCGTTCCAAATTAAAAGTAGAGAAAAAACTTCGAAAAGAAGAAAACGAACTAAAACAATCGAAAGCAGAGCAAGCTTATAAAGGTTGGCTGAGAGATAACCGTAAGATGTATAACAATCCTGGCACTAATAAATTCGAAATTTACGAGAATCCAAAAACACATTACACGAATCCTATTCCTTGGGTCAGTTCGATAGACGATGACGCGATACGAAAAGTAAAAGACGATTGGACATTTTGTTCGCCTCCATTATTGTGGCAAGATGTCGCAGAACGTCGGAAAAGACAAAATAAACAAAGTCTGCGAAAGTCAAGCTTTCAATTAAATTGAAAATAAAATTTTTTATTACTTTTTAGAAGTTTTTAGTGGAAGAAACTTTGTGTTTAGCTTAAACGCAAATAGTTTGTATTTGGTGGTAAATGTTTGCAAAAATTTTTTTTCGATTGGCAAATAAAATAAAAAAACATTTTTAAATAATAAAAAAAAATTTAAATTAGCAGCCATTTTTCCCGCAAAAAACTCTTAATTCGAGGAAAGCTTATTTTGTTATCTTAAAACTACGAAAACCAATTCTCGTAATTTCATTTATTAATAAAAGGTTGTACTACGGAATTGTATCAATTGTTGACAAGACGCCTTGTTATTATCATTAACTCTTAAATTACCGGAAAATTCAAAATCATGTTAATTGAACATTGGCTGCATTGCATATAAAAGGCTATCATCGCAAAAATACGTTTTCGACAGTTTTTAGTTGTTACTTTATTTTCGCGGCTGGAAAAAATTTCAGACAAAAAGAATTACAACATCAATTTTCGGGATTTCAGGGACAATCGGTTTCTGAAAATCTAAAATTTTGTGAAACGCAGAAGTTAATTTCGCAAAAAAAAATTTTTTAAATAATTATTTCCCTTGAAATCTCAAATATTAAATTCGGAAAATATAAATTTTTTGCCGCCTGAATCGCCAAACAAAATTCCGAAATAATTTATTCCGCATAATTATATGTACATATTTTGTTTAATTTGAAGATGGCGACCCGTTCAATTTGAATAAAAGTGATCTGTTTTCAAGCTGGCCCCACTCCATGGGAACTCTTCCCGATGTTTTCAAATTGTTACAGGACTGAAAGGGTTACGAATCTTAAATTAACGATTGCCTGCTCAGTGTCAAAGTCACTTTCCTTCTTTCCTTACCACGAAATCGTTTGTAACTTGACCGATTTGTTCAAAAATGTTTTACTCAACTAACTAATATTAATTAAGCTGTGAAATGATTTTGAATGTATTTACGTAATCTTATTTAAAAAGTAAATTTATACTAAAAAATTAACAGATAATTTTTTCTCCTTTGTTTACAACCCAACTTTTCAAATTTATAGCCGATAGATCGAATCAGATAGTAACTTCGGGACTGGATGAGTTTACGCCATGTATCGAAATACCTTAGCGGCCATCCAATTATTACGCTCGCAAAAATTGCCCATTTTTAGACCTTGTTCGCACTTAATTCTCAGACGAAGACACCCCGCGCCCAAAGTAGCCTTAAAATGTTTCGGGGATGTTGTAGTAGTAGTGGTCAATTGTCTAGTAGAGAGTGCGTTTTGGGTCTTCTAGCGTTTTCCGGAGTCTTGAAATCCGAGATTGACAAACAATCAATCAATCAATATTAGTCCTCTTTTTTAAATCGTAGTCGAGTGAAGAGAAGTAACAGCTCTCTTAAACAGACCCAAATTTATCTTTTTCAGTGGGCCGTAATTTTCATTTCTCTTGGGCTCACCGGGTCTGCTTAGCACGTAAAACAATCTATTTGATGATTTGCGTTTTATGCGCAATAATAAATACATTTCATAACAAACTGCTATATATTTACAAAATATGGAATATTTCTATATACAATGTTTTTATATCCTTGCGTTCAAACTTGAAGGTGAATAGGTACAAGAATATCGGAAGAAGACTTTTTTTGCCCGCGGCCGAATCTTTTTTTAGTAACTCAAAAAGTAGAATTGCTATGCCTTTGAAAGAATCATGCTGAATACGAAAAAAATTATGATGTCGTCATCATTTCAAAATGGCGGCGGGGCCAATTTGTGGCGGTTTTGGCGTCCTGTAGTGCCTCAGGACGATTCCATACCTACGAAAGGTCTTTCATTTGACTTTCAGAAAATCAAATTTCAATTTGCTCGGGTTGTTAATAAGTTTAAATTTCGGGTACAAAAAAAAGGTTTAATGAGTTAATAGAAACTTACGCACAGGTATCGTCCTTTAAAAAATATTGATATTTCTCTAAAATCTGTTTCAATAAATCAAGTGAATTTCGCAAACTCAAAACTGGCAAAAACATAGCAACCGACTAAAAAAACCCTTTATATCAAAGTAACTGCATTGATCCAAAAATATATTTTTTTAGCCCATTATAAAGCTCCGATGATGCAACTTTCAAATAGCCAACAAAATATAGTAAAATACAACAACGTTTAAATTCAAAGGGACAAAAATGCTAACTTTAAGCAAGTATTTAATCAAAAGTATCATTTGAAAACGAAGCTAACAGCAACCTCGCACTGATGTAAACAGGGAAAGACCATTCTTCATCTAACACTAACAATGGGATCTCCTCATCCGTTCGAAAATTCCAATGTAGAACTTCTGTGTCTTTTGCTAAACCTTCTTGTCCGTTATTTGTTAAAGTGAATGCTTTGAATCTAACACACAAAAAACAAATTCATTTATACATCTATCTGATTTAATTCATTTATGGCCACAAATCTCATCTATCAAGCAATTCAGTTTGGGCATAGTTCCTCGCAACACTTCAAAGTGTCTAACCACGGGTCCAGACCGTTAAATGTTAAGATCTCAATTAGGAACGTTGTCAGAACTAGGATAGCATAAACCTGACTCGAAAATAGGAACCATTAAATTCATTTGAAAATCGCGATATCTAAAACCCGCCAACGAGTTAGATTTCAGAGGAAAAATGTTCGTTTTTTCTGTTACGTACTTTTTGGATGATCCCGCATAGAAAAAGAAGGGGGGGGGGGGGGGTGAATCGTCAATATAAACAGCAACTGGTTATATTTCCGAATTAGGAAATAACCTAATTTGACGTGGAGCTCTGGAACTCAAGAAAAAAATAACTTACCTCATTGCAATCATACGTTGACTTTGCAAGCAAATAGCAAAATTACAAGGTTGACTGAAGGTATTTCTTTTCGCACAAAGTGTTCTAGTTCGACTATTGTAGGTTAGGATCATATCAATGCCATACGAAAATCCTGTCCATCGCCAACAATACTGAAAATTGAATAAAAATAGTAATATAAATTTTGTCCACTACCTTGGACATGGGAAATAAGCTTGATGACTAGAACAAATCCTGCTGTGTTATTTAAATGTGAAATAATTATCGTAATCCGAAAACTTCCTAGATCCTCCTGTCACCATTTTATGGATAAATATACACACGCAATTCAGTCTTTCATTTTTAACGGTTTCCTATGCAAATTAATTGTCCCGGTACTTCTTCGAAGTAGGCTTTCCCCTGGTAGCAATGTTCCGTAGTTTTGAAGTAACAACCTTGGAATACCCATGAAATGCAAAAGGTCATTTTCTCGATACTCACCTTTTCTTAGCGTCTCAGTTTTAACATAGATTTCAGACATCGACATAAGTTTACGAAAAGAAGATTCCTTACCCTTGTGTCAGATTCAAGCATTCGACCACATCTGAAAGAAAACTTTTCGAAGTCGGAATCCTCAACTTGTATCGGACCTCTGTCAGCTCCGGAATAAACAGACAGCATTGTTCGCCATTGCTTCTCGTAAAGCGGTAAAAGCCAACCTGATGGTAAAAGTAAACAAATCCGTCGAATATTTTAAAAGCAGACAAGCTTAAGCGCCAAATATTTCAACAAAATAAGGCCGCGGAAAATTGGTTCGCCGACATTTGTTAACACCAAGGTTTTAGCTTTCATCAACTTTCGTATATATACTGTATATATAGAAACATATTCATTATAACTGTGGCCCTAGCAGAAGCGAGAGTTGCTCATGAAATATAAAATTAAATTTACAAAAGAAACATAAATATTTGTACCTTTTGGAATAACACCATCCTTCTCTAAAAGTTTGATGCATTTCGGATCTGTGATCATATTTTGTAAACGTAAAGATTGAAATAGTGTAGTGTAAGGTAACCCAAGCTCTGTCTCCAAAAATGATTTGGGAAAGTTAATTTCTTTTCGTTGTAGAAAATATTTCTGAGTCTTCACGACAAGTTCATTAAGCTCACTTTCACAATCTTGGTTTAGTTGCAAGAAAAGCCATAACTTTAGGAAATTGTAAATGTCCATTTCTACTTGCATAACCACAAAGTTATCCGAGGAAAGTAACGATCCTAAAAGTGATTCTGATAGTTCTTTTACCAATACGGATGTTCTGCATAGCAACAAGTTTCTTTCAAGCCAGGAAAAACAACTAAAACATAGTTTAGTAAAAATCCATATATGCTTGTAAAATTCATGATGTTTTAGGGTCAGAAACACCCTTGGCGCTTTACTTACATCAGCATTAGACAACATTTTGTAAGACGGTTTTGATTAACTGCATATACCATAATTCCTCGATTAAGCGCCCACCCAATGGTGAAAATTACTAGATAAGCCTCCCCCGCCCCCTCGAATAAGCGCCCACCGCCTTTATCTTAATAAACGGACGATTATTCAAAATTTTAGACTAAAACGAGTTTAAAGCAATTTTTAATTTTACAGGGACGGGGATCACAGTAAAACAAAAAAAGAAGTAATAAACAACAAAGTTTGTTCAATTTTTTATCCTTAGCAATGTTTATTTCAATCTTTTTTACGTTTTTACGTTTTCGGCTTTGCCTAAATAACTTTGGCATCCAAAAAAATATAATAAGCCCCCTAGTACCCCCATGAGGCTCAAAAATCAATTAAGCGTCCGGACACTTATTCAAGGATTTACGGTATTTGAGAAGAAGTCAGTGTCGACAGAAAAAAAAGCTTTTATTTTTTAGCTTAACCCTATTTATAGTGGGCTTTTATGGAGCTCTGTATTACTGGGGGAACTAATACTAATATCTTAAAACTTGATACACATGTAGAGGATCATCAAAGGTGAAAAATTCATTGATCACGTGACTACGTCACTTTGTTTCAATTGCGACTTTACAGACACTTGAAAATGGCCCTAGCAACAGTTGCTAAGCTATTTTAATGTTCAATTTCATATCCTGAAATCATAAAGACTTGCATATAAGCAATTTACAATATTACGTAATCCCTGCCTAGTAACCAGGAACCTGTGATTGCCATGGAAACGAATGACTTTTTTTCCTTTAGGATTTTTCAAGACAGGTGTAAATTTTGGTAAAACTCCCCAAATTTGAAGGTAAAAGCTCTATTACTTCTAGAGTTATTACAAAAAAAAATTTCGCGAGTATCTATCGAATCGAAGGACAATACAAACATTTTAAAGAAATAAGTCCTTTACAAACAAGCAAATAATCACTTCTTTTAACAAACTGATAGCAAAACAAAGGTGAATTCTTTTGATTTAAGAGGTAATTTTGTGATAATCATATATCAGCATAACAACGTTTTTTCAAAATGGATAAATCGATTAATTTTCAATTAATTTTCGCGAATTGGGGCGTTGGAGAAATTGCGCGAGCATTGGTTTTCGCAAATCGGGGTGAAATTTGCAAAAATTAATGATCCTAACGTTAATTATATTTCACTTACAACGAAAAAAGTGCACAAATTTCTCGATGTCAAGAGTGTTTCATCGCAAAAACATCTAAAAGTTTTCCACTAAATGCTAAATCACTAAATCCCTCCCGCTCACTTTCTTCCTCGAAAATTAAGAAGAAATGGAATGTCACTTAAATTAATGTTTAGTCTCAAAGAAGATAATTTTAAATGGTTATTAAACAAGATATCGAAAGAAAATTGCATTTCTGAATTCTAGAATATTTTCATGAGAAAAGTTATTCCAAGGTGATCGCTTAGGAATTTGAAAACAAAAATGCCAAAAGCCTAGTAAAAGTTAATTTAAGTACCTTTTACGAACTCCTTCCATGTTATATCTCACAGCCGCTTCATAATATTCACAAACTTTTGAAGCAGAAATCGATTCCATCATAATATCTTCACAATGTTGAAGTAAACCGTCAAGTTGAAACATACGAGAAGCTGCTAATACTGCAATCAAATGCTCCATCAACAAATCTGAATTGACCTCAAAGCTGTATAAACTGCCAAAAGCAATATCCAAAGCTGAAACAAAGACTTTACTTGTTACGAATGTTTATAAATGTTTTAATAAATTGTCAAGATTAGTGTACTGGATATCTGGCAATAATTAGAACACTAAAAGTCGTTGAAAAACATAAATTCAATGACAAATTACAACATGACTTTAATAGTAAGCCATTTGTGACAATTAAAGTTTTGGTAGGAAAAAATTATTCATATGGGATCAAAAATAATAAAGAATTTTTTGAAGAATTTGAAGTATAGCGTTTCTTTCCAGAAACCTTGTATGGTACAAGCCAGATTTCGGTTTAATAACGAGTATGGTAATTAAAGCCACAGTATTACCTTTAACTGTGATGAAAGAATCAGGCAATGTCAACGGAATGACACATTCACTTTTTTCAAGCCAGTCGCCTTTGAACATACTTCGAAAGTACGGGGACTAAAAATGTAAATTATAAATATTATATTATACGCAAAGTTCGACAAAGGGTGAAAAGTACAAGATTTTCTACGAACCTGGCATAAATACAATTTATGTAGGGTCCAGTCATGATCTAAAAATTAAGCAAATATCATTAAAAGAATTAATTAAGCAATAATCAATGTATTCAATAAAGAATTTATACTTGAAAACAGTCCTGGAAATTTACACTTTTAT
>JAUBWS010062666.1:0-15194 GCA_032270445.1 Darlingtonia californica | reverse complement strand
TTTTGAAATATGTCTTTTAAGCATCCTATTGTTTTAATGTTCGTTCCTCTGCGCATGCTCGACAGCGAACCCGGCCAGTGTCTCCACAGGTCGCTTTCTCGCTCGGAGCCTGCGAGGCGGAGTAGAAAAGGCCCTGTGATCACCACGGTACTTTACAATGAGTGTTAAAAGAAAGAGAAGAAGGAGACAGCTGTATATGATGCAGAGGATGTTACTATTTACAAGTAAATATAGATATGCATATGTAGTACTAGATATATTGTTTCTATGCTATGTTCAGTGTTTATGAAGATAATTTAATAAATAATAAAGTGTGACAGTGGCGTAACTTGGGAGGTGTGGGTGCGTTGCGTGCACCGCCCCGTTTTTTAATGTGCCCTTTTTCGCAATTTCAGGCTAATTGGAAGCGTTAAAAATATCAAAAATTTCTTCAGCTGTCGAAACAAGGTCATTTTACGCCATAAACTAAATCCGTCTCAAATGAAAGATGAAGTTAAATGCTCTGTCCTTCCTAGGTTTACGCCCAGAAATATATGAATCGCACCTGTCCAAATTTTCGTTCAGTTACGCCACTGTTGCGATTCTTCTACACTGTCAAATACTCAGCCATATGTATAGCGTGGATCGAAGAATTATAATATATAACAAAATTTACTGCATAGATTCAGGGTGTCTGCCAAAATCCTAGCATGAATTTCCCTGATTATATACAAATTTTTCCAGATGTTTTTCTTGCTTTTAAAATCGAATTTGGAGGTTTGTAATCTAATATTTCAATGCACTTTTCAGTGGAAAACTTTTTTCAGAGAAAAATCAAATTTTCATACGCACTTCAACAATAAAATGAAAGAGCTTTATCCCTGATTCCTCCCTGATTTTCCAGAGAACTTTCTTGATTTTTCCCTGATCCGGCAGACACCCTGAGATTACCAGGTCAAAACTTTTACTTGCCTTTATTTTTCATAAGCGGTATACTTTCATACACGCTTAATTTTGTAGGCTCCAAGGTTTTTTGATAAAGACCAAAGTCGATTAAAGCTAGAATCCAGCGCACGCCTCGTCTTCCGCGACCTCGCACCAAAACGTTAGTTTCAATGAAACTTTACTTGTGGCTGCAATTTTAGACATACTGACCAAAATTGTACAAAAAAAGTTAACTTGAGCCTTTAAAAATTACAAATGAAGTCTATTTCAAAATACCCGAAACCAAAATTAAGAAAGCTTAAAATTTTATCTATTGAATGAAATTGAAAAATTCTCTTGCTTAATGAAAAGATATGACTGAGTGGAACATTAAGCTACAGAAAAATAATTCGAAAAAGAAGAAATGAAGACGGAAAGAAAAATTCTGGAAAAATCTAAAGCAATAAAAATGTTTCACATTTTCACGATAGAAATCTGAATCTTTGCGACTTCAAATATGAAATATGAAAGAAAAATTGAATCTTTGTTCAATGCAGATTCATGACCAAACGTTAAGACGTAATTTTCAATAAAAAATAGAATAAAAAGGGCAAAAAATGGCAAAAATGGCGACAATGACCTGTGAACTTGAAAAAAAGTGATAAGCTTTCTTATGTTAGTTTCACATATTCTGAAAAAGATTTTGTAAATTGTTGTCGTAAAGAAATCTTGTGATTGACGAGTGACGATGGTTGACATTAATTCTTGATGATAAGCCCACCTTCTGTTGCAATCCCAGTTCCATTCCTAGGAAGAAATATAATATATTACCACTGATACCAAGATTTTCAATAAAAATTCATATTTTTCAGGACCAGAACGACTAACCAGCTACGACTAGGCTGAAAATTACGGACCAGCGTCTGAGCTTCGAGATCCATAAAAAAACCGGATGAGTTTATACCACTTTAAGGCTGCGATTTTCAAAAAACCGTCAAAAAGTATGTACCAAAGACAGGTTAAGTTTCACTGAACTTCGAGTATCAATGAGTTATTTTCTTAACTAAATAAAACTAAGTAAAACTGAAAATTCCGAATTTTGTGATATTTTGCGGACTGCCTTAAGTGCGCTGAGTAACCAAAAATGATGAAGAAAAAAGCCGGTTTTTCTTAAAATTTTCAATAGAAAGCAATAATGAGTAATCAGTTAAAAAACGTCACTAACCAATGACGGTTAATAAATTATTGTTTTGTACGACAAGTTCGCAAGAGCAAAACCGGTTTAAAGGAGAAAAGACCAAGGTTTAATTCAACCGTAGAAAAATTGAAAAATTGAGTTTATCAATAATCTTTAGTAATTTCTAACTTAGATTGTAAATTAAATTCTTTATTTGTGACGTTCCACGGGAAAACGGGGCATGGTCATCTTTACCGCGATCATACTCCACCCATTTGCAAAATCATGAAAAAACGTCTGTGGAGGAGGTCATTTCTATTTAAGCGACACGCAATTTGCGTGTCACTTAAATACAAATGCACTCCTCCACAGACGTTTTTTCATGATTTTGAGAGGCAAACAAGTGAATCATGGATAGCTTTATGCCCTCTTTTCCCGTAGACCGTCACATTTTAAGTTTAATCGTATGGTTGATTACAACTCAGTAAAAAATCCCCGTACTTGCCGGGCGAATTAATCCCAAATTTCCGTCATGAAAATTTTTACTTACTCAAAGCTGTGAACTTCTATGCCGATGAATTGTTTATCTCCCAAAATGTATGGTTTGCTGTTATACAAATGAAATATCTAAAAGTATAAGAAGGATTATAGTTTATTACATGAAAATTTTGCAGTTTGTGGCTGGCATCTTAATTTCGCTGTCAAGTATGAATGTTATATTTCGCGACATAATAATTAAACGGCTTGACAAAAATTCTATATTCATGAAAGTCTTGATTCCAAAGGTAAGCTGAAAATTTCCTCTTGGAGATATCTGAACTGACAAAACATGTCAATTCTACTTTCTTAAAAGTGAAAAAATACATCAGTTTTGTGATCACGACATAAAACCGCAAATTTTTGATGTTGCTATTTTTTACAAAAAATCAGAACCAAAAGAAAACGCCTGTCAACCAGTATAGAATATTCGCAGATCACGTAATATGAACAATTTTGAAGAATGCAATACATTAAATCGTTGTAAAATTTCACATTTGTTCTTTTCGGCTCCGGGTTCACAAAAATTAAAAATTAACATCAAATTTTTCTCAAAATGGCTCAAAATTCTTGATGTTTCGCATAAAGTTAAAAAAACAACATCAATGAATAAATCAATGGAAATAAATTTCCCGGAAAAACCCTAAACTTCGAACAAAAGGATGAATAAAATGATCCGCAATAATTTATTTCTGCGAAAGATTGTCCCTGCTTGATATGCGTTTGGTTCGCTGTGCGTCTGTATACAAATGACTTACGTTCTCGTAAATTTTCTGTTTAAGTTTTTGAAACTTTTCCGAAGATTGTTCCATAAGGTCGCTACTGAATGTTTCGTTGGTGAATTTACATTTAACTGCAACAGAAACCTCTGCATAAAAACAAAAAGTAAGTGGGTAATTCAACAACATCCAAAAGCAACTTAATCCAAGGTCCAAAATAAACGCCCCCTCCTTCACTTATTATTTTTAAGCAAATTTGGCTTCCCCCTACTCTTATTAGGACCTTCAGCATATCAATGTTTTAGTTTTATTCTGAACACTTTGTAAATGCTACCTTTATTATATTTTACTCAAATTTCTGACCCCCCTCCCTTATTCCGGACCTTAGGCCTCCAATAGACACCTCACATTTGCCCCATCGAAACTAAATGGAATTGAGATCGACAAAAAAGCGGCATGTTAGTTTAGCTCGACACGACGTTGATTTATTATAAGCCGTAACAAACTAAGTTAAAGCTGCGTGGGTATAGTTCAGGATTTCTCAAACGTTTGCTTTGAATTCACGATTTGAGACCATGGTTATAACGTTTGTTTCGTAGTTCGTAGTAGATGGAAGGGTCTAATTAATTGCCGTCTCAATCGGCAAATTCTGTTACACTTAATCTAGGTCGACCTTAATTCAAAGCATTAAACGCCGTTCTTTTTTGTCGAACTTCATTGACTTAATTTTTTCAGCCAACATAATTCAGTTTAGCGTGACAAAAATAAGGCGTCTAATCTAGGTCTTAGAGTATTGGTTTCTAGACTTTCACCACCACCTTGTGGCAGTAGTGGCCGCAACTCCAATCCATAGTTTTCACTAGACTCGAAACGAGTCGCTCTATAGTATCCAGGTTCCCGCGGGAATATTTGCGGCACGGGAAAGGTGTGGAAGCTTCACTCTTAAGAGTATAATAAAAGCGGAAGCGAGGGCAAGAGTCTAGTATCTAAATTAAGTTTTCACCTACAATGGCTGGGTCTGATGTGAAGAAAATTTATAATTGATACCTTCTGGAATAAAAAGGAGTCACTTATATATAGAATGTTTCCTCATTTTCCCCTTATCCTGCAGGTAAATTAATTCCCACATTTTTCCTTTATCGTTTTGAAAGCATTAGAATTCGCTGAGTTTTCCCAGATCAAGCAGATGCCTTGACCAAGTCCGCTCTCTGCGTAACCATACGGCAATCCATACAACCTGTCTCAATGTAAACAAAGACTTAACAAAAGTTATTCTAAAAATTTATTTTATTAGTTTTGGTTTTGATGTTTCAAATATGAAGATAGAATCTCTTACTTTCACAAAATGGCAAATTGCATGTCTCCATTTGTGTTTTTGGGCCGGAACATGGGCTACCACCAAACTCTGGAACAGGGTTTGAACATTCCCGGATGTATGTTCTTACTGGAAGAGTAGCATTTGGCACAGTACAAGCAGCGGAACAGATGGAATACAACTTCCATGCGGACCATCCGCCGTGAACTGCAAGAAAAATATTTATAAAAAACAATGTTACCAGCTTCATTCAGAATCCCTAACAGAGAAGAAATATAGCTTCGCAAAAAGAATCTTGCTCCGCAAGTGAAAAGTTTTTCGAAGCATTTCATTGAACTTGCGATCTTAATTAGCGTTGTTTATAGAGTTTAAATGCTTTTAAAGAACTTTGTTTTGCTTGAAAATTATTGCTAGATAAATTTTGGATGAAGCTTCGCTGAAACTTAAAAAAGGTTCGCATTTTGCGAAGTGCAAGTCGCTAATTCGTACTCATTCAGTTTTGTCTTTGTCACAACAACTGGCTCGGGAACTATGATTTTGTTACGTTTCGCCCCCATTAGGCCTCATCAGTCGAGATTACCGTTTTCTCAACTGAAACTGAAGACCTTGCTAGAAGTTGTTATAGCTCACCGCAAAAAAGAAATATGATTCTCCACAAAAGATGTTAATATGATAGATCAATACAGGAATATCAACATCTTTTGTGGAGAATTACAAGTCTTTTTTGCGGCGAGCTATAACAACTTCTAGCAACTTCTAGCAAGTAAGAAAGAGAGCGTGAATCAAGTGAGAATTTCATATAAAATGATCTTTGGTGATTTTGTAGCTTTGCGTGGTTCTTTTATTTTTTGTTTTTCTTCTCAAAGTGTACGGGATGTTTTTAAATACTTTGCTCCTAGAATATTTATACCTTTTAAGGAGACAAATTATTTGCAGGACAAAACCTTGGAATTCGCGTAAATAAATTCACGTGAAAATTTATCTCGTTAAGGTACATTCTTAATTACTTACCTGGACAGATAGGAGGAGCACCGCATGCTTTGGAATCAACACTTGGACCGGAACAATTTCTTCCACCATGTAAAGGAACCGGATTATCACATTTACGCGTTCGATTTTCTGTTCCAGAACCACAAGTAACACTACATTCACTAAAACCACTCCATTCACTCCATGCACCATCAACTATGATGATAATATGAAGATGATACTCTAAATCTACTAGCTTCCGTGAGAAAATTTTGGTACAGGGTAGGAAATCCAAGGTAGATTGAGGTTAGACTTGACCATAAATTTAGTTTCAGTTAACACAGTACCCTAACCCTAACCCTAACTCTAACCCTAACCTAAAACATGCATATCAATGTTCAAACTATTGAAATTATTGGACTAGAAATATTTCACTATTTTATTTCTTTCTTCATAAGTTTATAAGAAACAAATTCAACTCAGAGCTCTCGATCTTTACTCTCTACTTTCAGTTTTTTTTTTCAGGACTAAATTATTTATTTTATTTACTTATGCTTATAGCCTCTTTAGTTTTTATAAACTGCTATCAATGAGGGTCCTGCCTTCCTGAAAACACCTACGGGGAACCTTGTTGAATTAACACGGTGAGGTAGTTTCCACCGCCGGCGTCGAACTTGAGACCTCTGAGTTCTAAGCCCAGCGCCTTAACCACTCGGCCAAAGAGAAATCCATAGACTTTCATTGAATTTCTAAGGATTTTCTTGGATTAATTAGGGATCACATGAGGTTGATGTAGCCTGTACTAGACCGCCGCACCGGCACGGAAAACTTACAGGCTAGGGTGATGCGAGAAATAAGTCATCATTTTAGAGCAAAAACATTTTAGCCGCACAGCTGTACCAATTTATTTCACTAAAATTCAGTGAAATTTGACGAATATTTCTAAACGCACAACCCTCTTTATTACTCCAGCTATCCCTATTTCGGGGGGCTAGGGTTGGAGTGAGTGGGGTACTTGTTGTCGACTATGTGTCACCCAAGGCTCGATTACACTTAGAAGGATTAATTTTGGCAAGTTTTACAAGTTTTTTAAGGTAATGAACTTAAAGTTTTAGCTTATATTCAGTTGTTCTAGTGAATAAAAATCTAAATTGCATACTTCTACATTCTTCGTGGTTGCACGCTCCATAGCTTGTGTAAGTCAAAGTGTCACTATCAGAAAAAGCAAATTCACGGCTTCTCTGTTTCGTTCCAGGGCCACACGATGTCGAACATTCTCCCCATATGCTCCATGCTCCCATTTTAATTTCATCTAGATAACGAGAGAGTAAAGTATGGGTTACATGCTGTTAATGTCGGCTAGGATATCTTTCACGACATGAGTCGGCTAATGTAAACGAATAGCCGATTTACGGTTTATGTCGTCGGACTCCCACGACACTCAAAAAGTCTGTAAACTGTGTACAGATTTTCCGACGTCCCACCTGACAATCGCAACCTGTGAACCTTGCTAGAAAAACAAATTTAATCTTCAGTTAATCTTCTTTATGTCCAAAGGTTATGAAATTTAGAAATATTCTGCAAATCAAAGAGTTAAACTTGTATTACTGTGCTTTTGAAGAAAAGCCTGTCGTGCAACCTCCATACGCCTAAAGTTAACACTAAAATTTGTTGGCGTGCACTCTACCGATCATCGATCTGTATAACACAAAAAAATACAAATGTGACGGTCTACGGGAAAAGGGGGCATGTAATATATATGTAATAAAATACCACGCATTTACCTTCAGATATGCAATTGCATATTCTTTTCACTCCTTTAGGCGGATCACCTTTACAATCTATAACCTTGGCATTTTGAAAGCCTTGACATTGAATACCACCCTCGTCTTGATCGTCTATGCTCGGATGCCAAACTTCACTGTAGTTACTATGCTTTATGTCGCCACAATGTATATTTGCTCTTCTAGCAATTTCAACTTCGTCACCAAGGGGTTTTATGCTGCACACCAGATTCGCGTCTTTACAGGCGACTGAGCAATTCGTGGAGCTAAGGGTCACCACTATTTATAAAACGAATAAAAAAGTTGTGATAATTTACATGTTATCTCTGTTACGGGTAAATCAAATTCAAAGACACCTTTTCCGAGTTTCATTTGTCACGCCTAGTTTTTAAATCCTGGAATAAGCTCCCGGGCGCTTATTTACAATTTTTGAGCGTCACAATGGGGCGCTTATTAAGTTTTTCTAGACATCAAAGTTATTCAGACAAAGACAAAAACGTAAAAATTTAAGAAATATTGAAATAGATACTAATAAGGAAAAGAAAAAACTTTTTAATCTTACTGCCTGCCACGTTCCTGTAGAATTAAAACTTACTTCTCAGAAACTCGTTTTTGGCTAAAATTTTGAATAAGCGCCCGTTTATTAAAGTGGTGGTGATGGGCGCTTATTCGAGACAACTACAATTAATTTTTACGATAGGGGGGGGGGGGGCGCCTATTGGAAGAATTACGGTAATGGCAACCCACTATATAACAAAATGATGTAAAAAGCAGACCATTTAAATATTACATTTAGGAGTTTGTTAAGACAGAAATGGTCTCATAACAAGACGAAGCATGCTGAATGAGGTACAAATGTTATTTTCTTTCCTAAGACGTTTTCTGACTATCATATGGATGTCTTAAAGACGTTCTTTGGGAATTCAATGGACGTCTTGTAATGGTATCTAGCACCTTCAAGTAGTAGGTAATATCTACCTGGACAAGTTGCATTGCTCGTACAATTTCCAACATCTATCGGATGCAGAAGCTCAGAGTCAACGGGTGTGTCTTCATCTAATCCTTCACACGGTTTTCCACCATTTCGGTGTGGTATACATTCTCGATATCGTGTCCTATTGCCATCGTTACATGTAGCAGAGCAAACACTCCATGTTGACCACTCTTTCCAATATCCATTGACTAATAGAAGAATGCAAACAATAAAAAATTAATTTAGCTCGCATCAAAAAAAATGTTTGTAGCACGAAAACACGAATTTAACAGAGGGAGGAAAAAAATAAGATAAGGTTTTATATAGAAAGACACATCTTTTTATGGAAAATCAACGTCACTGTCGCATCGACGCAAACAGAGGTTTCCAAAATTTGGTGGTTACATATTGACCTTCGTCTTTGTTCATGCCCCCGTCAGCAGAAGTAGTTTGATGGTATTGTATCTTGAGGGTCTCGCGAACCTTTCTTGCGGAGTAGTTAGGTTCAATCTTCCAAGTGTTGCCTTTGTTAAAGTTGAACTCGGAAGTTGAATTCAGCTATTGAAGTTGAATTCAGCTATTGAAGTTGAATTCAGCTATTGAAGTTGAATTCAGCTATTTCGGAACAATCAAGAACTTGTGCGTCCGCCAAATTTTGGAAACCTCTGTTTGCGTCGATGCGACAGTGACGTCGATTGAAGCCACTCCAACGCTAACGTCAGATAGAAAGAAGAAAAGCCACTACAACGCCAGCTAGCGTCAGTTAGAAGAAAAGCCTGAAGACGGAGGAGTCAAAACCTCCGAAATATTGCTAATAATAAAAACGAAAGAGTATTTTCCATAAAAAGATGTGTCTTTCTTTATAACTTGACAATCAATGTCTACATTACAAGATAAGCTTTCTCCTTTCAGGGTGCCGTTCGCCTCGGTGCGAAAACTTCGCCGCGCGTTCTCTATCACAGGGAGTTCTGTTGTACGTGCAGGTAGAGGTCAAAAGTAACAATCACGCATCAACGAACAACTCTTATGCCTGATCAATTAACGCATTTTCTTGTTGACCCTAGGGAATGACCTTTTCATATAAACCGGAATAAGTTTTATTTATTTTTCTACCGGTCTACTTTTGTTTCTTACATTATGTTTTCCAACACACACCTAGGAAAGACTGTAAAATTCTGTTCTATATACATGACTTAAAAATATAGCACATTTCGAAAATAAACTTTTTTTAACTAACATATTAGACAAAAATGACGAAATTTTTGGGAGATTACGGAAAATTGAATCTCGTCACTTTTTTTCGACGAAGATTTTGTCCGATAAGGTAGATAATTGCCCTTAAAAGAGTAGATTTTGACAAATTTAAAACGATTTGGAGGAATTAATTTTTGCTGTTTAGAAACCAAGTTAAATTTGACGGTAATTTATGACGTTACGACGGTAATTTATGGAAGATTCAGCCGTTAAGCAACGGTTGGAGTGGGAAGGAATTGAAATTTGCCACGAATTGCGTGTCTTATAACAAAAAAACAAAAAGAAAAAAACAAGTAATCGGGGCCACTTTTTTCTGTCTTTTTCACTCCTTACATTTTACTTTTTTCTAACCAGAACAGGAGTGAAAGGAGTGAAATCACTCACTCTGTTCACTCCCTCTATCTAGAAGGAGTGAAAAGAATTGAGGAGTGAAAAGAGTGTCCTATACTCCTATTTCAAACAAGTTCTCAAGCATGTCAAACATTAAACTTTTTTCTTCTTTTTCCGCACTCCTTTCACTCTGCTGGAGACATTCTAATGTAAAAGCCTCGTTTTCGTAGTTGCGCGCGATTGCCGCGATGATAAACAAATAAGCCCGATCCATTCGGAAACAAATTAAACGCGTTTACGCGAAAACGAGGCAAACAAAACAAATCACGTCCCGAGGTGGTTTAATTTGCTTGATTTTTTTCCGCTCCGCTTACGTTTTTTCGGTTGTCATATTCGTTTGACCTGAGTCATGTATTTTACATTGCAGCGGCTTCTTTTGCACTGGCCGTACGTACATTAAAAAGTTTAACGAGATCCGGCAATAACAAACGTGTAAAAAGACAACCGCTTATATCAAAACATTTCACTCCGAATAAGGGACTTTTTTCAACACTCTCAAAAAAGAAGAGTGTTGCTGGAATTTAGGAGTGTTCTGGAGGTAAGAAAAAAGTCTACCCATGCTTTATTTTATGTCCCCTATTTCCATAAAACGTCACAAATGATAACTTACTAGGACAAAGATTAGTGTTACAAGTTTGTCGATCATCCATTGCATAGACCTTGCAAATATCTTTATCTCCTTGACAGAAACGTGTACGACGGCTACTACCAACATTACAACTTTTGGAGCAGCTAGACCACTGGGTCCATTGTGAAACAGCATCTAAATAACATTCAAGAGAAATTGATTATCTTAAAGGAAGAAACTCTGGCGGGAAGAAAGTTTCACCGTTTCGCGGATTTTTGGTCTTTCCGCGAAAGTTTCTTCCGCAAAACTCTTAAAAATTAATCAACCGCGAAAGTATACTCCTGCGTAATTTTTTAAATGTAGCGTTTCACAATCAAATCGCTTAAAATACAGTGACTTTACAACAATTCTTAGCATTTTCTGAAACTCGTCACAATATGAACTTCTACCGCATACGGTCCCGTATTCGGATGTTTTGCACGCAGTGCGTCATGCAGCGAACGTCATCACGTAAAATACGAAAATTTCAATGAACCGCGAGCTAGAATTAGCTAGAATCCGCCCAAAACACGTCACTCATGAATGCATTTTTTCGAAGCCAGTTCAGCTATTGTTCCTTGATTTGGATGTTTCGATAGCACTTTAGAAAGAAAATTGATCGCCTTCAGGAAAGATGCCTTAGAACCGTCTATTCTGACAGAAACTCTTTTAAATGGAGTTAGATAGAGCTGTTACTTTCCACCAAAGAAATTTTCTAATTACTAGCAAAAAGAGGCCTGTTTCTAGACTTGCAAACAAGTCCGTTCCAAAATACATCGGGAAATTGGGAATATCGGGTATGACGGGAACAAATTTGACGGATAAGTATAAGAAAGAAAGAGAAAAAAGAAAATAGAAGAGAAGAGAAAAAGAGACGGTGTGTGAGAGTAAATATATCAAATAGTGTTCCTACTTTATTTTTGTGCTCCTAAAACATATAAAGATACAGGAATTCTTTGATAATTCATAAACTTCTGAGGTTTGTTTATAAAATTTGATCACGTTTTAGCCAAAGTAGACCCCTATTATTTAAAACATTTTCTTGGCCCGTCGGCGCCAACCGGTGGGGCCTCCTTAGTCAATATTATATGCCCCCCCCCCCCCCCACTTTCGAAAATGATTCGCCGGCCCTGAAAGATAAATACAGTTTTAAATGAAAAAGAGTCATTATCATTTTAGAGCCTTGTACCTTAAGATTTAACCCTTTTGAGTGCCGATGACGGTGGAGTGTTGGTGCAGGATTGCGCGCCGTTTAAATAGAAAACGCTCCACCGCATGGGTTTTTCTCAATATTTTAACATACCGGCACTTAATGGGTTAAGAGAAACAACTAATATCAAACGTTTTAAAAAAGAAATTAAGCATTCGAAACCTCATATTAAAGAAATTAATCCGTATACGGTAACATACGGGGCCAGTAATTGGATGTTGTTCACGTTTTGTAATGAATTGAAAAAGTAGTACTTATTTCTGAATCAAATGGATTGAAAACAAAAAGTCCTACCCGGCGAATGTTACTATGGTGTTTTGTATGAAGTCTTACCCGGCGAATGTTACTATGGTCTTTTGTAAGAAGTCTTACCCGGCGAATATTACTATGGTTTTTTGTATGAAGTCCTACCCGGCGAATATTACTATGTTGTTTTGTATGAAGTCCTACCCGGCGAATATTACTATGTTGTTTTGTATGAAGTCCTACCCGGCGAATGTTACTATGGTGTTTTGTATGAAGTCCTACCCGGCGAATGTTACTATGGTGTTTTGTATGAAGTCCTACCCGGCAAATGTTACTATGGTCTTTTGTATGAAGTCTTACCCGGCGAATATTACTATGGTTTTTTGTATGAAGTCCTACCCGGCGAATGTTACTATGGTGTTTTGTATGAAGTCCTACCCCGCGAATGTTACTATTGTTTTTTGTATGAAGTCCCACTTGTAAATCATCAAGGAAAAGCTATGTGTATAAACCTTAAACTTATTTGAACAAAGGAGTCCTGTATAACATGGATAAGTTTCGATTACTTTTCCACCGAACGCAGCAAACATTCATCTTAGTTAGAATAAAGCAGAAAGCTTCAAGTTACCTGAACAAGAGGTTCCTGTATAGCATGGTTGAGTTTTGATATCTTTTCCACCGAACGCAGTCGAGCATTCTTCTTTATCCTTTTCTTTGCCAGAAAAGTCGAAACACCTACGTTTGAATGTTTCTGTTCCATTGTCACATGTGACATTACAACCTTGACTCTGCCAGTCCTCCCATCCTAAAATAACATAATATACAGACTAAAAGCGTCAGAGGTTGAGACTTTTTGCAAGCCCTAACGCACAGGTAAAGGCACAATTGATAAAATTGCGCCAGATTAATTGGTTCATGGAATTCTTACATATAGTATTACGATATTTATTCTGGTAATTTTCCCATCCTGCAAAACCGAATGAATGAATGAATGATTGAATGAATTGATTATTTAATCAGGTTAAACTCTTTAATTTTACAGAAGTGTTATCAATGAGGATCCTGTTTTTTGGGTTAAAACCTATGATATACCCAAGATAGATATCCTGTTCAATTCTTCATGAACTGTTATCAATGCGGGTTCTTTCCATTTTGGAAACACCTCAGTGCGCCATGCAGATTTAAGAGTGAGTTCTAACCCGGGACTCTAATAAGTATATTCGCCTTGTTTTTCTCAAGAAACACACTTTTTGAGGCATCCTACTATTTGAGCCTAAATATTTCTAAAATGTTTCTTAAAAGAAAGTAACGTGTATAAGTAGAATCAGTGTTGTTATTACGCTGAGTCAGATAACTTAACAACAATATTTAACAAAAGTGTCTTTTCTTTTTTATAAAAAAGCCGCTGTTCCAGTTGCAATTTACCATATTTGGATAAAACTAAGACAATACGGACTTCCGTGAATAATTTAGAAAACAATAAAAATAATTAAGCAAACAATATTATTTAAGAAGTCAGGCGGACGCCAGCATTCTTTAAAGCGATGGAACACTCTATCTTATACCCATATAATTCCTTTAAATAAATGAGACTTTAAGCTTTTTTCTTTTTTAATGCTCTTAAAACAAAGATTCTGAGAAAAATATGTTTAATTTGAAATTAATTTGCTTTAATAGCATAACAACTTAATATTTATTTAAAAAAACAAGAAGTCTTTTTTTTCATTATAAAAACTTTTTCGTAAAGACTCCTTCGAACACTATATTTTCTTTACTTTACGGCCTCGCGATTTTTTTACGTGTTTCTTAAGAGAAAAAAGCGCGAATTTGGACGCTAGCGCCTAATTTTACGCTATTACGTCAAAAAATTTTAAATTTCATAATCTCATTCCTAAAAAAACCCAATGACGCAATTATGCCAACTGGAGGCCTCATTTAAAGTGTTTTCATGTAAAATAATAGAGGTAGAAAGTCTGATTACTGTCTAGAAATCGACAGCTCTGTAGAACCTACCGAATACAATCTCAGCATTACGGTATATGGACTAACAACTTTCATATTTGGCAATATACAATCTAAATATGGGGATCTTTGGAATCACATTATGCAGCAATTGGGCTACCTCACGCAGATAAAATTTTACTTGAATTTGATTTCGCGGTCTTACAAAATATTAACGTTTCGCGTGGATTTAATTTCGCGTTCTTATAAAATATTTACGTTTTGCATGGATTTAATTTTGCGGTCTTACAAAATATTTACGTTTTGCGTGGATTTGATCTCACGGTCTTATAAAATATTTACGTTTTGCATGGATTTAATTTTGCGGTCTTACAAAATATTTACGTTTCGCGTGGATTTAATTTCGCGGTTTTGTGTATTTTTTGCTGTTTCTTTATATTTCATAATAAATGAACCCAGATTTTGAGAGTTTTTGGTTTTTAGGGCTGCGAGTCCTTGGGTGTATGGGTCACGTGACATTCCTATGTTTACCAGTCCGATTGTATTATTTGACGCAAGTAAAACTTTCTATGAAATGCTCCTAGGGACTTTGACGCAAAACCATGGAGATTTTAGAATTTCAAGTAGATTTAACTTCATTGAAGAATTTTCCTTTGAGCCAAGGAAATTTTACAATGAAAACGAAGATGAAAAACAACGTTTTGAAAAAGACAAACGGTTAGGTATGTACTCTTGTATCATCATCACTAGCAAATAACACTATCTTTTTTCCTTTTTATACATATGTTTTATCAGTTTTTTTTTCACTATACATTTCATTTTCACCCGCGAAATGTGATGACATAAGGTAGCAATAAAGTAATAGTGATTACTTACTGAAACATGGAATATCTGTTTCATTGGAGCGACTCTCTACACCAACAGTATCTTGGCCTGTTCGATCTTTTATAATGTGTGTGCATTTGCTCTGCGGGAGCTCTTCGAATGAATCCATCGAAGTATCTATTAAACATTTACGTGTTCGACTCTCTTCGATTTCGAGACAAGGTAAACTTCCTAAGACCCAATTTCCCCAAGAAGCCCATTCTAAAATACAAAAGACAAAGATAAAAATATATATATATCATTTTCCTTAGCAAAGAACAGAG
>JAUBWS010062655.1:0-15195 GCA_032270445.1 Darlingtonia californica | reverse complement strand
TTCATAGGAGCTAGCGAGTGGAAATTCATGGTCAGCCCTGTGTCCGTAGCTTTCCTGTACCATGTCGATGTTAAGCGAAAAATTTGTTGAGCATAACAATTTCCAAACCAACTGAGCAACGTTTGCGTCTTAGATCTTTGTTTGCTCAAGCTCGCTAATAACTCAACCTCTCGCCGCTAGATCTCTCCTCACTGAATAAACGCTTCTCCTTTTCCAGAAGAAAGTTTTTACAGAGATGGAATTGAATAAAAGATGGCATTCAATAGCATATATCTTAGTTGTCATATTTACATTCTTGTCATGCTATTATTTAGCAAAGCGAACGCAGTGATTGGTTACCTTGATCAAATTCACAAGATGAAGAAAAGAGGTGCTGTTCCCAACACCCTAATCATGGAACAACTCATAAATCAGGTATTAATTCAATTATGTGTTGGAAGGGAAGTAGTACTCAGGCTTTTTTGCCCTACACATGGTCTATCGGCAGACGTCCAAAAGTCAGTATTTTAGAAGACTGAAAACTATACCTAAACATTGAAATTCGATTGTTATAAATATTCCAAGCTGATTGGTTAATAGTGCGAAACATAGCGAAGTTATTGGCTCTTTTTCATTATTGTTGCGATGGTTCTATTATTGTGTTAGTAGTAGCTACTGCGCCTAAACTCCGTATTTTACGATTTTTAGCCACTCGGTTTTGGACGTGTGCCGATAGACCAAGTGTAGGGAAGGAAAGCCATAAACGGTTTATTCCACAACATTATATGTGTGTGAAAGAAAATAGTGGCCGGGACAAAATAATGTTAGTCTCTGCAACGTAATCAGCAAATAAGTGTAAATACTCATAATGAGGTAAAAACCAAGCGTTTAGGGATCGTCTCCAAATTTCTTCCCGTTTCGAAACGATTTATTCGTCTTTTTAAAAAATAATTAAAAATAGACGAATTTTAATCGTCTCATGGAACGATTTTGCAATGAAATTTTTGAAAGACAATTTTTAGAAGGCAGTTTAATAGACCATTTCAAAAGACGATTTTTTAAAAGACGATTTTGGAACGAATTTGAGGACGAGAACGAAATTTGGAGACGATGCCTTACCCCTACTTAAACCTAAACTAACGGTCAGCTAAACCTACCAATAATTACGATTTTAATAGATTTATATCAGGTGTCTTGCTTGGACAATTCGTACCTACGAGATATATAGTGATAATGTTTGTCGTATATTTTTAGGTGGAGGCATATGAAAGCCAGCCATATAAATCGCAATCTCGACAAGAAAAAGCTGATCTTCAATTTGCTTGGAAGGTAAGCACACCTTTATTGTTCATCAGAGCTGACACTTATTATTTTCCGGAAATGGTCATAACACTGTGAGGAGTAAGTAAATTTCCTAGTTTAACTGAAAATTCGAGGGCAGTGGGCAAAATTAGTAAAAACCCTATGTGGAAGAGTGTTTTTCTTTTTAAACGGCACGCAGCCTGGCGTGCCGTTTAGATCAAAAAAACACTCCTCCACATTTTTTCACGACTTTACCCACTCGGCAGAAGGGTGGATATCCAGGCGGTCATTGAGTATTTCTTTCGCAAATGTAGGGGGTAGGGGTTATGGAATATTTCATTAAAATCTGAGGCGTTAAAAGTAAAATGGTTACCGATATTCTAAAGATAGCTCAAAAATTGTGGCAAAGTTTTGAAAAAAGAATTTGAAATCCGAGGGCTATTGACTTAAAAAATCGATATTCTCAACATGGGGGGTAGGGAAAAGAAAATTTCGGGAAATCCGCGCGTTGGTAAGCTTAAAGGTTTACAAGCTTTCATCGCATTTAGGTTTTGTTTTTGTTTTTGTTAAATGAAAGGCCTTTACTTTAAAATGATTTCGTGCGTCATTAGAGACAAAGAAGTGGTTAAAAAAAACTAAAATCCTATCAAATTTAACGTAATTGTACCACTATCCACAGGAAATGGATGAAGTATTGTCAGCTATTCGTGAGACGGGTATGTTTACTGTGGGTGCACAAGATTTTGACTTCGAAACTTGGAATTGGGATTTGATCAGTACAGTACTTGAGGTACGTACCAACGACGTATTTTTGTACTTGCTAAACTTGCGCTGTCCTGATATGATTGATACAGCGCCAAAGATTACCTTAAGCGTAATAATTTTCGCGAATTTGGGTCAAATTTGTGAAATTAAATACACGCAAAATATAGATTTTACCAAAATTGTCCGAAAATTAGCGCAGTTTAGGTCAAAAAAATCTGAAATTTCGCGAAAATTAATACACGCAAAAATTAGTACGCTTTAAGGTAATTTTTGCGCGGATTTAATTTCGTAGACAAGGATTTTTCACGTAGGTTTTATATTTGCGGTATACTTTAGATTGTCGTTTCTTGTTCGGATTCAGTTGCACATTTCCTTAAGTTTTTCTACTGGAATTGCTATTTCCGAAATAGTTTCGCAGATTTGATTTCTTGGAGCCTTTGTTTCGCGGAAAACGCCAAAATCCGCAAAAATCAATCCACTTTAGGGTAATGCTACATGAAATTACAATATTTGTGTCTGATAAATGTTTTAATATTTTGGCAAGAAAAGCCACTGAAATCCTTTCAAACGTAATCTATTAGTCGTTCGATTTTTTTTTTTTTTCTTTTGTACTTTTTCTGTCTAATTTGCTCACCCGTTTTTCATTGTTAATAAAAAATTTTATTCTTTTTCAGTCGGGTAAAATGTCGATAAAAAAACAGGAGGAACCGATATTCTATAGGTATTCCTTTGATTTTTTTTCTGGATTTCTTGATTATTACCTTATCGGACGAAAGAATCGAAAAAGATTTTGCCTACCCAAAATTTTTTATTGTTTTAAAACAATCTAGACAGTCTATAATTATAATCATGTTTTTTAAAAATTGAATTTTCGTCAATTTAGTCCGACGTAAAAAAATTCCCGATACGTTTTCGTCCGATAAGATGGTTACTGTAGTCTACCTGGTAGACTCATTCCGAGCTTTACTTTTCTGAACTGGGTCTACCGGCACATAATGGGAACTCTTGTTTTTTACTTATACAGTTCGGAACAGTGTTATTAGACCCATTGTAGGGCCAATAGCTCTTTGCCACCCACTTCCTTATTTCGTCGTTGCTATAGAGGTAAACCACTGCTTTACTGCAGGTTTCGCTGCATTTTGATTTCGCAGTCTAGTAAAATTGTTGTATTTCGCGATATTTTAAATACCTATTTTGCACAATAACATTTTGTGTAATTGTCATGATTTTTTGACGCATTGTAATTTCGCAGTCAGATGAAAACGATATTTTGCAGCATTTAAAATTTGAATTTTGCGGTTTTCTGATCGCGACCTCGAAACCGTGAAATTTTGATGCTGCGAAATTTTCACTCAAAGTGTATTGGCCTCCCCGTAATGATAATTTTGACCTCTACTTTAGGTTTATAAAAAGACTAGCAACCTTCTATAAACCGTTCGAGCACTTGTATTCGACCGTCCCGCTGACCGACCCAATGGCAAGAAAATATTCTGAAGTTGCTCTACAACTTGTTGATTTTCTGTTGCTCAAAGATGAGGTAGGTATATTTCAATCCCTGCCCGGAGACGTGTGATCGTACTGCCGATGCTGGCACACTTGCAAAACGTTACACGAGTGAAATATAGCACAGGCAATTTGTTTTCTTCATCATCCCATCATGCATGCAAAAATAAGCTTTTGAGTGCTTTCAGCTTGCCGAAACTTGAAGAGTACATCAGTACATCATAACGAATAATTCCAAACAGTTCCAAATTTACTGGATCCAACATTGTGCCAACCGTTTGACATCCTTTTTACGTCAATTTTGGGCCCAACATTTTTACTAATTTTACAACATTATCACTAAGCATATTTTACAAAAATATTGGATTAAACGTGTGAACAAAATCAAAATCTTCACCTAATAATGTTGAATAATGATAGATGTTGGAAGCGTTTGGCATGGTCTTCCAACATATTGAAAAACATATAAGCATAATTAATGTCAGAGGTTTTAATAAGCGATCTGCAGTGTAAGGTTTTTTTTCTAAATATTTGAAGAGAGGGTGTCAAACAATACAAATGTTGGACCCGACATTGAGTGATGTTGGATCCAACAATGTAGTGTTGGGGCCAATTGACACTTGTTTTAGGGTATGCGCATGTAAGACTGAATCCATTTTCTCTCTCTCTTTATTTCTTACAGCAACCAGAAGGTGAAAGGCTATTAGTCGAAATCCTTCAAGATATCCGTGATTGTTTAGGAGAGGTATGTTATAAATGATGTAATAATTTACCCAAGATAGCCGCTACATTTCTTCATGAACTGCTAGTAGTGAGGGTCCAGTCTTCCTGGAAACACCTCAGGGCATCATGCAGAATTAACAGTTATTGGTAAATTTCACTCCCGAATGCCTCGCAAGGGAGTCGAACTTGTGACTTACATTTTCATCGTCAAGCGCCTTAACCATTCGGCCACGACTCTACGTTATTTCTATCAGTTATTTCTTTTCGTTCAATTTGACTTCTAGTAAAACTACTGGGCAATGTCTTATTCGGCAGACTAGGAGCCTTAAAACTGTCACTAAAATTGCTCGACCCTCTCTTTCCACCATGGGGACTTCTGGGCATATATTCAAAATAATGTAGGATGAGATTTCCGCTACGAGAAACTGGCATCATGTCTGATAAAAGTTTATTATATTTTCCTGAATCGTTGTTGTGTTGTACTACATAATCGTATTGAAATTTCTATTCCATAGGCAATTCAACCAGGCAGATTGAATGGGACTTTTAGTACCAGTAATTTAAGTGAGACGCTCACGCGTGATTATTTTCTGTTAATCGGTCGTCTATCATCTACCACAGAGGGCATACGGATACTGGAGAAGACACCCGGTATTTTTCAATAGTAAGTAATGTAGTGTAATCGATAGTTTTACGTCATCAATAATCCAGTTTCTTAAGATTACATCTTCTCAGGTGAGCTACGCCACTTAAGACGTTCGTTTTATGATTTCTAAGTTCCCGTCATTATTTATTATTTGCTGTTTTTTTTGAGAAAGACAGTGTTAACATTAAGATCTTTGTCTAGGGACCTTGTGGTATAAGAGAGGCTACCTTATCAATGAAAAATTTGCCAATTATAAATTTTGTCATCCTATTTGAATTTATTGCTGAAATTCTTTGTCACTTTCGCCGACGAATTTTCCAATGATGACGTATTCTTAATGCCCGATTCGCCAAGCTCACTTCCCCTAGAACTTATCGGCTTTGTCCCGTTGATCAATCGACCTGGCTTTCCTCCTGGCTTTCGCGACCTGCCCTACTGCAGTTGTTGTCCCTTTGACTAATCCTACTACATTTGGTGTCCCTTTTACTAAACCCTACTGCAGTTGATGTCTCCTTGACAAATTTTTAAATTCATTTCTGGTTTTATTTTCTAGTTTAATGGAGATTTGTTCAATGGGATCAAGAGAAAGTTTGATCAAACTGATTATTTCATGTCTGGATTATGGTCGTGAAGGAATTACAAGAGTGTTGCTATCCAAAACCCTATCTGCGGCTCCCCTTGTGAGTATCGTCTCACTTATGTATATGATTTCAGACAGTTTCATTCTTTATTAGAAAATCTTTATATCAGATTGAAATATTAAGTTTGATGGATTATGTAACAAGGTTCCAGTTTGCATTTTTCATACAGTTTGGCCAAGGTTTTCATGGCTGAAACGGGGTCTCGATATGAGATAATTTCGTTCTATGTCTCCAAAATTTGCAGTGATTGTAGCCTTTAAATTTTCTGATATTTTTCTCTTTTTTTAGATGGCTCGATTATATGCCACAAAATTACTGCGTGTATTGCTTCGTGTCAAGTGCCCGTATTTCTGTATTTGGGGCATTGAATTTCTCACCAATCAGGTAAGTGTTAAACTTGGCAATTTGAATTTGTTTCAGTAAATGGTTTGCCATGTTTATTTACATTCACTTTCAAGTTTGCGTAAGTCAGTTTTAAGCTCAGTAAGCAAAAAACGTTTGACTGTGAAAGCTGTCTCAATTTTTTGACACTGAAGTTGAAAACAACGAGTTTCTCGATGACAGCGAAATTCAATTGACAACCTATCTTAATGTACCATCTGTTGTAAAATTTGTGTTTGTTGTTCAAAAATGGTTTTGGCGTTCAATATTTTCCCTTTAAGTGTTTAGTTGTACAATTACCTTGGTATTTTTAAGAGTTATAACTCGAAACTTTATCCACGTTAAATTCCCCGGGTCTACCTAGTGTTCGTTTATATTTAACGAGGTTTTACCTAACAAAACCAATTACCAAATCTGCGTAAACATAAACTGAGGCATGAAACGGTGTTTTAAAAAAACGACACTAGGCATCGTTTCTACGATTTTCTAACATTGTAATGTTGTATAGAATAGAATTAACTGTTGTGTTTAGTTATATGATCAAGAAATGGAAGTTGTAGAGACCGCTATTGAAATTCTTGAAGAAGCCTGTGAAGATGAAGTAAGTGGATGTCGGTCACTTTGACATGTCTTGTCATCTCTTGACTTTCTCCGTGAATGAAAAACCCCATATAAACAAGGCCCTTCGGAAAGCTATTATGAAAAGGTCAAGCCTTCGAGATATTTACAGGCGATCCCCTTCTTCTTCTTCTAATTTGCTTGCCTATCGCAAACAAAGAAATTTTGATTCAGTAGCCTCTAGAGCAAGTGGTTCAAGCCACAAATTCTGAGATATCTGTAAAGCTTTAATGTCTGATAAGCATACTGTTTTAATAGAAATTCTCCTAGTTGACAAATATTTTTAATAATGACATATTTAATAATTACTTTAACGACATAACTAAACATTTGAATTTGAAATCTTGGAAACCTGATATTGAGACTCCCCCCCACTTTCGGACGACCCCGTACTTAATACTTTTACCCTATATTCAAATCACCCTAGTGTTATCAAAGTCAATGAGATCTTTGAGGGGAGCTCGTGTTTTGAGTTAACTGAGGTTGACACTGAATCTGTTCATGAGAAAGTTATATCGCTAAATAATAAGAAATGTCTGCTAATGTATGTATTTATGTTATCGAAAATTGCTTTAGCCATTCCGTACACAGTGGAAACGTGCTTCAATCACATCAGTTTTTAAAAATGAAGATTCCATCTGTGTCGAAAACTACAGACCCATTAGCATACTCTCTACAGTATCCAAGGTGTTTGAAAAAATCACACACCTTTTCTTGAAAGTCGTTTCTCGATCCTTTTATGCGGTTTTAGAAACAATACAGGGCACAATACGCAACATGCCTTACTTCGCTTACTTCATCACTTGCAAAAAGCACTTGACGATTGCTTACCTCAGTATCTGCTCATTGCAAAAATTAGCAGGTTATGGGATTAATTATAACAGTTTACTTTATATCTATGACTATCTTACAGATCGACAACATAGGGTAAAATAAAAGTTTTGTCGGTAGTTTAATTTGGGACACTTGATCGAAAAATGTGAGAAAGACTCAAAATCCCTAAAAAAAATTAAAAATAAACTCAAATTGTTACAAGATATTTTGTAAATTTCATTAAGTAGGAAAGTTGGTTGTTTTTTTTTATTTTGTAACTATATGGGGTCGTAACTCCATCAATTTCAACCAACAAAAAAAGATAAAAGTTAAATAAATAAAAGCTCGCTATATGTATAATTTATTGAAGATAAGTATGATCTGGCTGGGAATCGACTAACATCAATGAATTTGTCTTAAACCACTGATAGTATGAATGTTTTTTACCTGTTTTGTTTTTCATGATAGGCAAACCTTCAACGACTAATGGAAGTAAAACCCATGTTATTGCATCTGGGGGAGAAAGGCATTCGGCTACTTTCACGGTGAGTGTTATTTAGGGTGTCCCGGAAAAAAACTACCGAGTTTTAAAAGTGAAATAAAAAATCCAATAAGTATTTAACGGACATAATGTTTACACCAAACAGTAGAGAAGAAAAGGGCTATCCAATGACACTAAAATCGCATTAAAATCCTGAATATTTCAGAAGTTTTGAGAGAATTTAACTCATTTTTTATTACTTGCTATTTCTATGATCAATGAACACTTTCAGCAAAAGCAATTAAGAAAAATTTAATACCGGCATTTAAATTTCTTTTGTTTTGGCACTCCATCGCCAATGTAATAAGAAACGCATTAAGAACTTGGTTTTTGAAATGGGAATGAATAAGGAAATAAGAAAATTATGAAAACTTTAAGTTATTTGCTATTGTTAGTGGAGGTGTTGATTGCCATGAAAATAGCAAATAATGAAATATGAGTTAAGATCTCAAAAAAACAAAGGCAAACTACTCAAAAAGGTGTCACCTTGAAAATAACCTCCTGTAACGTCAAAAATCAAAACGAAAAGTCAACGAAAATTTTCAAATTAGAAACTGGAAAAAATAATCCCTTGCACATATTTTGTGGGTGGATGTAGAAAAGGGGCCATTCAATAGTTACGTCACGCTGGGGGGTGAGTGGTTCTTTTTATTTTTCGTGACGCAGCGTGACGGAAAAAAGGGGGAGGTGGTATTTTGTTCCAGACCTTGACGTCACGGTATACAATTTTCGTCGTAACATATTTTCGTTTGTATCATCAAAATAAGAACGTTGTTTTCCGTTTTATAACACGCAATCATTTGTTAGTAGTTGATTATCTAGTTAGAACCTATGAAAGAAATAACTCAAATGTTCAATTTCTATTATTATCACTGAAGTTTTTTTTGGAAGGGGTCTTTTTACCGAGCGTGACCTCACGCAAGGGGGGGGGGGGGGTCTTAGATAAAAACGTGACGGAGCGTGACGAGGGGGCTGGGTGGTTCTAGAACAGCAAATTTAGCGTGACGTAATTATTGAATGGCCCGAAATTAGCTTTCATGAGAAGCATTGAAAATCTGAAAACTCTTCTAATTGGCTTAAATGGCTAGTAATGAAGCCTCGAAAGTGTTAAAATTCACTATTTTAATTTTCTAAAATTTCATTAACCCTTAAAACACACTCAAAATTTTGAAATTGGACAACAATTTCAGAGATTTTTTAAACATTTCTCAAAGTTTGAAATTGAATTTCTGGACAATGGAAATGGAGAAACTAATTAGGTTTACAATACATGGGTTGAACTAGGGCGATTTTCAAGCATTGGGGAGTTATATGTCGCTAAAGGCATGGAAATATGTTGGTCAAATATGAACGTATGTTACTTATTCCGTGTTCTAAGGGTTAAGTATGTTTATTTTCTCCCTCTAAATCGTGATTTTTCCGTAGAAAAAGGTCTACTGCGCATTCTTATAATTTTGAAGATGCAACAAGACATTACTGCATAGATGACCTTAATCAGGCCTGAAAAGTTGGTGGAAACGATCGCTGCCGTTACCGTGTCGATTCCGCAAAATTGAAATGACGATAAATCGTTTCGCTTAAAGTTTTCTAATAATTAACAAAAATAGCTTTCAATAAAAGAGACAAATACCTCGAGCGTATTTCAATATATTTCGTTACGCTAAATCTAACAAAACAATAATTTCCTTCACAATTAGAAAGTTTTTCTTTTCTTTACCATCGTTACAATATCGTTACCACAAACCAAAATTTACGTAAACGATTTTAGGTTTCACTGTTTCCACAAACCATAAATAACTGTTACGAAGTTTCGTTTTCTATAAAAGTGCAAATGTTCAGGCTTGCGTAACCACTCGACCACAGGTCCACTAACCACCAAATAATTGCAAACCGTAATTGTGATGCGCATATTTGACATTTTTTTTATTTCTAGCTATGTTTCCATAATCAATGGATTTAACTATCTCAAAGAAATGGATTACCTGAATACCCTAGTACAAGCTTGGAAAGATGTAAGTTATTTTATTTTAAAAATCTATGATCCTTTGTAAGTAGGATAACTAACCTTGACTAGAAATTACCTTATCGGATTAAAAGTGGTCCCGGTCAAGAAATAGACTAAGTCCAAAGATTCCAAAAATGTTTCCAAAAAATCCCTGTGCACAAAATGTTTAAAATTTTTAACTGATCAGCCAATAAGGCAAAAGCCATAAAGACAATCAGAATTTTTTTTGTTCGTTCTGAGCGCACTAATAAGTAAGATCGGCGTTAAGGGCTGGTGGATCACGGATCTCTTCACTCTAAGCCATCTGTCAACAAAGCTCCTTTTTGCCTGTTTTCAGCACTACAATAGAGAATACGTCTCGTGGATGGAACTTGAGATTACAGATGCTTTGAGTACGTACGAGCGGCAAGGTGCACAAGGAAGCTATGTTCGCCGATCTAATAACAGGTAATTTGTACATGCAGTTAAAACGAAGTATTTATTACGTTATGTTGATTCATGTGTCGCCTTTATATTTTCTTACAATTTTAAAGAAACCGTTTTGCTTATTGTATGAAACAGCTCGCAAAGATCAATGTAACCATCCCCACGTCAGACTTTGCCTGGAAATGTGCCATACGAGCACACGCCTAGATTAAGGCGTGCGAAATTTCACTCGTGTAAAACAACCATTAATGACATGGTATAGCAAGCGTCAAAACTGTTGGTTCACCCAACTCCCTTTTACTATAAAAAGATAAATCTATACTATCCTCAATACCTGTTCTTTTAATTATCACTTTTGTCTTTATGAAATTAAAGTCAATATTGCATAAAAGTTTCTTAGTTGTAGGTTTGATTAAACCATAGAAAATTCAAGGCAACCATTTTTTGCATTTTTCGTGGATTTTGGTCAAACTCACGTGTTTTAGGAGGTGTTCATATTGATGAAAAATTACTCGCTCAGCAAGAAATAGTTTCCGCACCATATGCAGCGAGATCTCAGTTTGCAGAATAACTCCTGGTGTGGCGTGATTGCGTTCATATGCGTGAAATGAATTTCCAACTAAGTGAGATCACGCTTTTGAATTATAAAATAATTTTGCCCATATAAACAAAAAAATTTTCTTCGGTAAGCGAGATGTTTTGTTTTCCCATATGAACGTAATCACATTTGCAACAATAGTTCATTTACTATCCGAGATTTCGCCGCATATGTAATGCGGAAACTTTCCCTCGTTAACCAATACATAATTTCTCACAAACTGGGGAAATAGCACCTATGAACGAAAAAGGCAACTCTAGTTCACTCCGAAAATATCCCCCACTTACCGAGAAACTATTGTCTATATTTTAACACCCCCTATCTATCTTCAAAATCGGAGAATAATTGGGGAATTAGCATGGTAAGCAACTTTCAGCGGCACAATCGATCAGTGTCTAAGTTTGGCTGCCGGTACGTCGTATATTTTTGTTTGCTTAACCTCACTAACACACAGAGAAAGTTCCTATTTCGCAACATTCGAGTTTTTATAGAAAAACTTGTTGTAATTGTTTGAATTAAACAAGGAAAATATAGTCTCGATTTGTCGTTCTTCCAAACATTTATAACAAGCGTTTCTATAGAAAACTCGATAGAAAACTTGCTTCTTTCATCACAGGTTTATAAAAAGGAAAGACGTATACGTTCTGCCACATATGTATGGGGAATTAGCGAAACACCGCAATGGTATCGAACTCCTACAAGACGAGGTAATAGTTTGATTATACTCCGTTTACACGTTGTTATGTTTTAGAAGCAAGGATCTTACAGACAGACTAGCACATAAGCAAATCCTTCAGGATGGACCTGGAAACTTTACCTATGCTTGCCTGATATTCATGTCACCGTGTGAATTTTGAAAAATTATGTTTAAATTATGTTTTGCCATAGAATTTGATATCAGATACGATAGATACAATCGTATGCCAACGAATCGATACTTTCGAAGATATATGTCAATTAAAAGCAGCTCTGTGGGCCATGGTAAGCAATTTCTTTAATAACACTTTCAGTTTGAGAATCGAGATCCTAATTGGATGAAATTTTACGCGAGTGAAAAATTTCTTTAAATTTTGTATAGAGACCTAAATTTCTTCCGCCAAATTTCCCGCCAACATTGCTTTCCTTGCCAGTCGGCAAAATCATGATTAAACGTCTATGGAAGAGTTCATTTCTATTGAAGTAACACGCAAATTGTACGTCTGTGCGTCGCCTCCGCAGATGTTGTGCTTTTACCGACAGCGTTAAGGTAAAGATATATTTTTCGTTGCTCCACAACAGGGCCACATGATTTCATCACGCTCTGGTATTACGGAAGTGTTGTCCTACAACCTCCCTTCATACACGTCCAGTGAAGCATGCGATAGTAGTAGTGCCTGTGAAACCGCCAGTTACGCCAGCGAAGACGAGGGCCTTCAATGCTTAGACGAAATAACAGAAATGAAAATGGTTAACGAGGACCTAACTCCCATGGATGAGAAACCATCGGACAAGGGGTTCGAACCGCCGGACTTGAAGATTGTTGAAAATGACAACCAAAATGGCAGCTTTCACCATGACGACGGGGAGAATGAGGAGGAAGAGGAGGAGAAAAGTGTACCAACTATTATCGATGTCATTGTCAACATGGCGTCGAAATGTGAAGTGTTATCCGTCCGAGGGTATGTGTGCATTATGTTTCGTTGAAATTTGTAATTTCGTAACTTCTGTTCGTTATCGTAGATTTATCAAGGTTTTTAGTCGTATATAGGAGGGGGTGCGGAACAACATGGCTCAATAACTAATGAACAAGGGTCTTATTATCCGGTGGGGTCAGTCTCATAGTTTAATTAGCAGGTGGATGGAACCGAAACTTCGCTGTACAGGTCGTATTGTAACGGATAAGATATTCTAAACATTTAATATTCTCCTTAGGACGTGCTTTTATGTACTTGGTTTGATTGGAAGTACTTCGACAGGCGCTGACAAGCTAGAGATACTAGGCTGGGATTCCGTGCGACATAGATGCTCTGAAGAGTGGCCAGTAATTGAGCCGGACGGATTACAGTATTTCTTTGATGAACCCGATATTTCAGACGACGAACAGGTGACATTTCCGTTCCAATCTATTGTGATGGTTGCGTATCTCAAAATGACTTTTAATACCATTTTAAGGCCAGTCTTGTAATGCATAACTATCAAACTTTTCCCATTCACCTTAAGAATAGATTCCATTTCGGCATTTAGGTTACGGTACTTTTGTTCGATAAAGTACTGACCTTTGAACCTTTGGTTCTGCTGCTATGTAATTTCAGGTCGCCGAAGGAGCTGAGGATTCTGACAACGTGACGTCACAAGCTGAGACCACGCTAGATCGATTTGGCGGTATTTACTTGGGCGAAGACAATCCATCAGAGATCAACGCCTCGGACCAAGCCCTAGTAGGATTCGCGTATAACGTCTATTTTTACGGTGATAAGAAGAAAAAAGGAAAACAATTGACGAGCGATGAGAGCCGGTACCTTCAGCATATGGCCTCGATGGCCTCTGAACCGGAGACCAACATCAAAACAAAATTCTTTGATATTGACAGTTGGGGTAACAAGTATGAAAAGGGGGAAGATCTCCTTGCTGGTCTCGATCGACTGAATCATAACTTGCACCGAAGCATGACGACGATGAGTGCGGTCGACTCGGGCGGGATCTACTTGGGCGATGATACGCCTGCAACTAATGATACGTCCTTCTCGGATGACCAAAGATTTGAAAGTTTTGAAGATTTTGCGCCGTTCTTGTCGGGAAAGCATCGGAATCAATTCCACGTTCCGCCGCCGTATGAATCACCGTCGGTATCAGTTGCTGGTAAAACTAAAGCGTTACTGGATGATGCTGGTATTTACTTAGGTAAAATTTTTGCTAGATCGCGCATAGTTATTTTTTAACCAAGTGCAATACTTAGCTAAGATGAATTGGTACACTTTGCAGACAACACTAGAAGTCACACTGGGGATTTTCTGAGACTGGCCTTTACAAGAGAGTTTCTAATTAAACTTCCCATAATTTGAATTAATTGCTCATTTTTGAGAGGTGAAACTAAAGCATTATACAATTGAGCTAGTATTCACTTAAATAAGAATTTTACTAGATCGCGCACAGAAATCTGTCTGTTTTTCTTTTTAACCTGGTAAGATACTTAGCTTAGATGAGTTAACACAATTTGCAGACAAATTAGGGCACTCTAGGAATTTTCTATTGATAAAGACTCACAGTTACTTTAAAGGAAGAAACTTCAGCGATTCAGCTACCATTCTACCATATTAGAGCTAACCAAAGTTGAAATTTGGAATGTGCCTCTGTTTGTTTTTTGTAAAAGCTCTGGCTAGTTTGGAAGCTTGTGGTGTGATTTTTTTACCCTTCAGTTCTCCATGAACTGCTATCTGTGAGGAAATAGTACTAAAAGTGATCGGCAAATTTTACTACCGAAAGCCTTGCAACACAGCGTAATATACGGGTCCCGTATATTACCGTATACGGACTAAATTCTTTCTATATATGGAAGAAATTAATCCATATACGGTGATATACGGGACCCTTAACTACTCGACTACGGCCCACGTAACCTATCGTAATTCAATTCAAGCACCTTATGTTTGGCCATTTTTTAGGTGAAATACCTGACGAAAATGATGACACGATCGAAGCCAATCTTTCTCCGTTAACTTCTACGGCTCAATCACCTACGTCTCCCGCAAGCTTACCTGCGTCTGCCGTATCATCAGTCTCTGCATCTACGTACCAATCGGCTGATTACCCGAGGACGTACTCTATAGAGGGTAGCGAACCTTTGAAACCAATACGCGAGGAGAAGTCGCAGGAAAGCTTAGACTCAAAAGGTGTCAATATAGCAATCGAAGAATCGCAGGAGAATGGGCACGATTCAAGTTATAGGACTAACGATCCGCTTTTACGGACTTCCATAAGTGAAGATAGAAATTCTACGCAGAGCCCGATCAACGCAAACGATATTTCAATAGACGAATCTCGGTACCGCAGTGTTAGTTTCACAGACGAAGGCGTTCGTGTCATAGCTGATTCAAGATCGCCACGGAGTTCAAGTTTCTCCGGGTCTGGGCAGAACCGGTTTCTTGTGCGAGGCACCATCCATCCGAGGTCTGGAAGTGACCCTGGCTTAGGTGTTATCCCCTCCTCCTTAACAGCTAGCATCAGTAGTCAGGAGAGTGATAATTCTCGTACCGAACAAAACGGCAAAAAGACTTC
>JAUBWS010062644.1:3135-15195 GCA_032270445.1 Darlingtonia californica | reverse complement strand
CGCCCGATAATATACAAGGTGCACTTATCCAGCGGAATTTAAAAAAACCCGGCATTTTTACCGACTTACCGACTCGGGTCGGTCGGAGGACGTTAAAACAAGATATTTCTGATGACGGCCTTACCTGATCACTTTAGAAATCCATGCAAAATAATGTTGACAACCTCATTATTTTGCTCTCTACATTTTTTTATTTGATTTTCCTTTCTATCACTTGCCTACCTATTACTTATATCATTCAAGTTTTTTTCAAGAGTTTGTCTAATAGAAATGTTGCATTTTTGCTGATTTTTTTTCAAAATGTGAGATTTTTGTTAGGCAAATGTATGCATGGAGGTTGTCCCTAAACAAATGTTTCTGGTCCACCGGCTGAATGAAATTTTTTTCATTGTGGCCTAACTGCAAATTTTTTCTCCATATATTAATATTACCACACGTCACGTAAACGTTATTATTCAATAATTCCACTGAAAAAAACTTAATTTATTTTTACTAAATAAAACAGGGAAATTTAGAGAATTATTTTTATTGGCCGCTCGAGTAGCAAGCCTGCAAATTTACACTTTTATGGAAAACAAAACTTCCTTACCATTAATTAGTGTTTACAAAAGCCATGGAACCTAATATCTTTTACCTAAATTTTGGTTTACGGTAACAACGATGGTAACTAAAGCAAAAAACTTTTTAATTGCGAAGTAAAGCATTGTTTTCAATGGAAGAACAAAAACTATTTTTGTTTATCATTAGAAAACTCATCAAGGGAAACAATTTTTCGTTTTCGCCAAATTTCCCAGGCCTTGGAAAGATTTTTTCATCATCCAGTGGACTGGAAACAAAAATATTTTTAGGATCAGCCTGAGATGACTGAAAATCTAGTCCAAATGTGTAATGCGTTAGATTACATGATAGGTTTTTTAAAATACAAGAAACTATGGATTTAATCCTTCCAAAGGATTTCCACTTTGTTCTCCAAAGTCTGAAATTTCTGATATTTACTCCTGCCTCTCCATTTGTCAAAAAGAGACTTTGGATGATTAAATTTCAGACTTTGGATGATTAAATTTCAGACTTTGGATAATTAAACAATTTCTTCCTTTTTTAATGCAGGTGACATGTTGTGCATGTATGAGCCTCACGCTCAATGTTTGGGACTTAGAGTACTTTAGTCGGAGAAAATAATGAGGGATTAATTTTCACGAATTACTGCTTTGAAAGATTTTGGTGGATTAATTTTCGTGAATTCTATTCTTCAAAAATGTTGCAATGTTGATTTTTTGTAATTTTGTATGATAGAGATGAAAAACATGTAGAATTTGCAAAAAATTTGTTTCTTAAGTAAATAATTTGTGAGATTAAGCACCAGTGCCTTAAAATAAATGATAGAAATAGAAAAGTATCCTGATTTTACTCCTTTGTCTGTGTTTTACTTTAAGTCAAGGCTCATTTTAAGAATTTGTGAATTAGCTTTTCAAAAATTTCGCATAGATTAATTTTGGCGAATTTACCATTTAATATATTTTGCATTCATTTTCATTTTCAGATTCATTTTCGTGAAAAAGGGCAAAAATCATGAAACTTGCGAAAAAATTCTTGCCATGTTTTCTCTGATTAAAGTATATATATAAACCACTGTAGACCTGGGTAAGTTGGGACATTTGGATGTGGGACAGTATAGTATGCTCGTCTGATAAACATCAACAATGTTCATTAGATGTTCATTTAATGCGTCCCATTTCACCTGTGCTGTCAACTCGACCCTTAGCACAGCCCAAACACACCCAGAAATTTTTGGGTGTTTTAGAATTAGAATTTGTAAAAAATCCAAAACTCAACATTTTGGGTGTGTTTGGGCTATGCTGTGCGTCGTTGTCACCCTGTTTTACAGCATCTAGGCATAGTAAAAAAGGGAGGTTAGTTAAGAAGAGAACAGGCTAATCTTCACAGATGTTTGAAATAAAAACCTGTCATGATTGTCAAAACTTACAAATCAAATATCTCAAAGTTTGACAAATGAGGTGACTTCCTTTTACGTACACCTAAATGCACATACTTAAACAAAGTAAAGCTTGAGATAGGCCATCACTACACATCTGTAATTTTCAAATGCTATTTTCAGCCTATACTCATGTCATGGATTTAGTTGCAATTAAAAATGTTTTTAGTCATATAGTATATGTTCTTGGAATAATTTTTTACTGCTTAAATCCCTAATTTTTCTTGGTATTTATACTTTATCATTTGGTACGCAATGTAGCTCAAACCAGATTTTAACTGACTTTATGATCGATAGGGTTTTTGATATTTTCATTTTGTTATTTTATTTTATAAGGGAGAGAATTTCGCACCCATAAAATTTCGTGATTTTCAAAATCAATTTTTTTTTGTTTTGAGCAATTTTTGCAATGAGGATTATTTCGCATTTTTTATTTTTGCGAGTTCGTGAATTATGAAATTACCTAATAGAATAACAAAGAATTTAAGTACCAATTAAAGATAGTAAAGGAGCGACTTAAAGCAACAAACGTTGTGAAATGGAATTAGGCTGTAAAACAAAAAAATGAAATATACTCCTGAAAATTTCAATTTTCGAATGTTCGTTATTAACAAAAATAACTAAAAATAGCAGTTTTTATCTCTAGAAAACTAGTGTAAACCTCAAACGGTCAAAATCAAAATGACGGGAAAAAGGGAAAGACTTCGCGGTATTTAAATCTAAATTTTTCACGAAAATGCCCAAAATCTCAAAATCGCAAAGTTTTCTGCCTTCAAGGTGCCATAAAATTGTTTCTGAAAGGTTAAATTAAAAATATTATTTATATGAATTCTAACCATTCACCTTTTAGGACCAATTCCAATGAAACTTCGTGCTTTGCCTGAATCATTTTGGAAAGAACCATCAACTATGCACACTAGTTCCCTAGCAGGAAATAATTATTCTATCCTGCCACCACTTTTCTCCTCAGAAGGAAAAGGTTCTGTTGATGTTACAAATATACGTCCTGTCACACCTCCTGACGATAAGAGAAACTCGCCAAGACATTCCCCGAGAAGTAAGAAGAAATTGGTGATAACAAGTCCACCTGATACTGATTTATTATTCAGTCTATTCAATCATCTGGAGAATAAAGTAGATGAAAAGCTTATCGTTAGGCGAGGAAGGTAAAAAATTTTAATCAATCTCTTTTCGTATTTTCACATCGCGTCACCTTTCCCATACATAAGTAATAGATGTTGAGGGTTCAAATCGCACTTGTGTTTGTTGTTTTACTCTTAATAAGTATCGGAATTTACATCAGTGTAGATATCGAAAGCAACGGTTGTTTCTAGCAGTGTAACAGCAGTTGCGTTTGATAATAAAACGCTAGACGAAAAATTCATGTAGTTACGAGAGTTTCGCCTTGAATTAAGTATACGTTTCGAAATGAATGAAGCTTTACTTAGTACTCTCAAAATTGTTTCGCTATTTAGGCCAAAGAAAAGCACGGTTGACAAAATTCCGCCGCCTCCGCGTCGAAACAGAGAAGAAGATCCTTGTATAGTAGATGACTTGGCGACTAAACTGTTCCCAGATTTGACCTTACAGAAAAAACCTGGAAAAGAAAAAGGAAGCCATTCAGACTATGCAATAATTCGTATAAAAAAAGGTAACCACACCGTTGAATTCCCAGCAATACAAGCCAAAGACAACTATCCTGCTATTTTAAACGAGTTGGTCATACATATGTGAGTTAATTTTGTTGTTCTTTCAACTGAAAAATGAAATACCCTATGGCCTGTTTTAAGGTTTTTTATAGATTTACTGGAAATATTTTAAATTGTAGATATTTTTATTCGGTTTTATTTTGTAAATATATATTATGTTTTTATTTTACTCACATAATTACATGTCGAAATAAGCATACGCTGCCCTGTTGTGCAGATGGAGCGTAGTAAATATTGATAGTTTGTGACATTATCCGACAGGGAATCCGGAAAAAGCAAAACGCTCTTAGTTAATGATCAAAATCATGTATCTGATAGGCCATCAAATCAAGTGTTTTTTACTCCTTACGGGATCGCTCATGACTTGACCTTTCCGTGTTCTTAAGTTAATGTTTGAAGTCTTTCTTCATGTGCATCTTGAGATATGTTTCTGTGTAACTTTTATCGTTCTGTTTTTTCCAAATACCCTTTCTGAAACTTTAACGAAATACCTTTCAGTCAGAAGTTTTAACATTTTCCCTTAAAATTGCCCCTAAAAGCTTAACTCTCGATACACTTTCTCGAGTTTGGGAAGACTGAAACTGTGAATTTGTTTTGTTCTGTAAATCGTGGAAAATTCCATGAAAATTCCTGTTTTTTATGTGATGTATGGGTGAAAGCTATATTATTGGAGAATGGCACTTTTTTATAAAAAAGAAAGAGTATTATTATTGTTGACGTCTACGTTGTCATTTATTTACATTGAAATTTAGATGGTTATATTGATATGAAATTATAGTTTAGTTTATTGGGGAAAACTTTCGCGGTTGGGACCAAGTTCAAAATCATTTCCTCGGGAAGGTTGTGGTTGTGTATACTGTAGCTAATTTTGGCGGGGATGCAATTTCGAAAATCAACGTAAAGATTTAACTTTCCCTGAATATGCCCAGGGCGTTCTAGGGTTCATTCACACAATAGCTCTCCGCGAAAGTTTCTCCCAGTTTAAACTTTTTTACTTACATCAACTTAGTGATTTTTGATTGTGTTATGGAGGATCTTGAAAGATAATAGTTATAAATTTTTAACAATATTGTGATATACACACTACAAATCTATTGTATTATTATGGATTTATTTTATTTTTAGTTTGTAGATATTACTTGTTCTGTTATTGTATTTATTTTTAACTCGAAAACAGAACGATTTGATTTAAACATTCATCTTATTATTCACCCAAACGTACTGCTAAAAATTTAATTAGGTAGCTATCGAGAACAAAAAATGTCTGAACAAGTCCAAACAAAAGCTTCTCTATAAACTTTGATTTACTCCGTGTCTGGCGTCTGTGTCGTATATATATGGTGAATTGATGTGGTTTTTCTAAGTACTTTTACGTAGTTTGGCAGGCTACTCTAGAGGTACTGCATAATTACAGGAGGAGTGTAAAAGGTCGTACAAAAGTCATTATCTATTGTCATCATGTAATAGATGATGACATTTAAACTATCTACTTCCTAAAGTTTTGTTATCCCTCTGGATCCACATGGAAGAAGGCGATGATATAGAGGCGTAATTACAGGTGAAGAGTGAAAAGGTCGTACAAAAGTCATTTCTATTGTCATCAGGTAATAGATGATGACACATAAACTACCTTTCGCTCTCTCCTGCAATTTTGCAGTACCTCTAGATCCGCGCCTGTTTGGAATACTTCCAAAGAACCAAATTTCTGCAAAGTAAAGAACTAATTTCAGTCCCACTACGAGGTCTGGTGGAAACCAAGAAAAGTGTAATCATTATCAGAAAATAGTATGGTTCGTGCAAATAACGACAACTTAAATTTCTGGACGGCTGCTAAAAGAGCTGAAGCAGTTTTTGTAATATCTTAGCCTCATTATTTCAAGATTTAGCTATGAAAATTGCACAAATCAATACCATGCTACAGGGTGTCTCAAAAATGGAGCTTACACTAATTTTTGTTATAATAGCTAGCATAACAGCTATAAGCATAATTAGGGTAAAATTCATAAAGAATTAAGCATATTTCTAAGTATAACGCTATCCTAGTCTGCACCGCCATGGATATTTGAATATGCTTGTTAAATCTTCTGGCGTTTCGGCTAAACATACAGACATATTTTTTATTAGAACCTCGTTTATAAGAACATCCAGACTGATATTTGGCCAAAAATAAGAACATCTTTAGAACGTACCCAGGCTGAGTTCAATTTTTCAGAAAGAAAAAAATGACAATGGTAAAATTTTTCGATTGTTGACTTCTTTGAGAAAGAAGGCTCGTAATAAAAGCAACGACAAATAAAGCGAATTTTTTACTAAATAGAGTATTTATTAGACCAATTAATTAAATTTTGATAGTTAAGTATCTATTGTGTTATTTAAAGTCTTTTTTTGAATTTCTCATAAGAACACCAATAATAACGTCTGAGGCTGAAAGAGAGTCATAAAATAAGCACATCCAGCCTCAGCTGAAATTTAGACGTTATTAAAAAAAAATGTGTAGATAATTTACATCATTTTATATTGTCCTTTTTTGAGCCAACAAATCAAATCACACAAAAAAGCTACTTTCGAGACAACAATAAACATTCCGGGCGCTTATTAATTTTGGTGAGAATTTCCACCCAAGATTTATTTTATTCCAACGACCACCCCGTTAATTCAAATTTGAAATACTTACAAATCCTGTTCCATCCGTCCATCTAGAAAAAAATTCTGACTTCGGCAAAAGTTTATCATGGCAATAAACACGTTTTAGTAAAACTGTTAGCCATACTGGTGCATTAATCTTGGATCATTGATGTACAATATGTTTAACAAAAATGTTCCAAATCAGGAGCCACGACGTGAGATTTGAAGTGTTTTCTAAATTGTTGCCCACAACGAAGAAACTTTTGATTCCAAATTCTAAACGCCCTAAATCAATCCAGTTTCGATTTCTATTGCTTAAAAAACGGTATAAAAATGGGAATATTGTGTTACATAGCTTTTCTTCACTTTTTACTTTATTCAAAAATAATCGAGTAAAAACCAAATAATTAAACTAATAACAAAATTAATGTTTTATAAATCTTTCTCTGTGAATTTTAATTAATTAGCTAATTCAAATTAATACATTGAGAACCAAAAATCTTAAAGAAAACATTAGTCTGTAGTTTGAATTTCAATCCATGTAGGTATTCTTTCAAACAACCGAGGCTATCACTTTTTCGTTGTCGTTCTCGACACTTGTGAAAGAAAACAGCAGGTTGTATTTTGAATTTCAATCCATCAACACCAGTAGCTACCAGTAGTAAATTTGTTGTCATTCCCGACTCTCGACTGTTTCCATGTTCTATGTAAATTGCACCAACAAACCAACGTATCTACGTTCACGTCATCGGTATTACTCGAAAACTAATATCCTTCGGTTTCCCACTTTGTTTATCAACTATATAACCATTGTAGAAAGATGAGGTATTTATTACTTTCTTCTTCTTCTCCACTTGAAATTCGTTAACACCGATCCAACCATCCTAATAGAAGTAAATGAATATCGATCATTTAGCCATAGGTAAACGGGGCGGCGGAAAGAGGCAAAGGGGGGATGAAAGAACCAAATGTTCTGCGGGAAATAGTTCTCAAAAACAGATTTTATGTAATACGTATTTACGTAATCTTGATGAATTTACATACCTTGGCTTTTATCCACAACAATTTTTCACGTTTCGAATATTTGTACGTTCCATATGGAGCATCATCTAAATGTAATTAAAAACAAATTGTCGTCCAGGCGGATAGAATGTATGCTTTCCTTTATCTAACAGGTCGTGATAATGGCTATAGGAGCTCAACCACTGACAAACGCTAACGAAAATGCTTGCCTATACCACCAAACGTAGGAGACACACCTATAACAAAGCTAAAGACTTTGTTAATTTTCTGTGGAATATTAAAATCGAAATCAAACGATAAACAACAGTAAAACTTAAGTGTAAAAAAAATAACGGTGGAATTTAAATGAAGAGGGTTATATCGGTAAGAAATGATTACTTTAAAGGAACTAAATTTCGCGAATTTTGGGGTCGTCCGCGAAATTTAATTCCCGCGAAATGCAAAATTTCCGTTGTCCGCGAAATTTTTCTTTTCAGTTGAACGCGAAATTACCGAAAAAACAATTTTTCTTGTAATAAATTTACTGTTTATACTAGTCTGAATCATTAAATGTTTAACTTGCTGAAAAGTTTAAACTTTTTAAGAATAAATATTGCAAATCAGGACCTTGAAATTTAAGCCATCCGCGAAATTAAATTCTTTTAAAGTAATATCTTGTTCCTTATTTTCTATCTTCACAGTTTAAATGAAAATTACCATTATTAGATAGCCTCGCTTCTGAAATTTCACCGAGTTTAACGTGCTTGTCATCCCATAGAATCTGAATACCACCCTGCATAGACAAAAGCAAATTTATACAATTAGCCTAACAGTGTACAGGGTGTCAGTAAAAAAAGTATACCCAATTATTCACTCTCTTAGTAGAAATATTTGTGTTGCACATTACAAAACCAGTACATTTTTTTGCACCGTTAATTTTGATATATAGAACATAATAAAAGATTGTTATATCGTGATGGGAAGCAATTATCTATAAAATTCACGCAAATCACTTCTATTAAAATCTTTTATTGCATAGTGAATATAAAAATTCATGATGCGATAAAATGATATTATTTTTTAAATGTTCAACAAAATATTTCTATTAAGAGAGTGAATAACAAGGTATGCTTTTTTACGGACAACGTGTAGTATTTTTATTGACAAAGTTCGTTCAGAAATTTATTTTATCTTTAGGAGCAACACATAATAAACATTATCATTGTTAACGCAATTAGAGTGCCTAACGCTAAGTGATCGATCCCTAACATTATTAATGATGACTTAAACCTTCAGAGAGTGACCATGATTCAGGTTTACAAAGAAAAAACTTTCGTTTATTCATTTATTCATGCAAGAAAATTTTAACAATCTATGTAACGTTACATACACATCTACACGATTTGCCAATCTCTGCTGTTATATTTACAAGAATTTCAATAGAAAACGTACCCTTCCAGACAAAGCTCTATACATCCTGTCGATCTCAGCACATGAATGTTTGCTTGGGTTGATGTATCCCAACTCTTTTGTAACTTTAGGTGCTGAAGTAAAGAAGAAAAATTAGGAAAATAAACTGACAACACATATTAATTTTTCTAGTTTATTCGTCGCGCCAGTGACCTATTGCAGAGTTGGGATCCAAGAAATAGTGAAAAATATATTGATATATTGATGTAGATCTTCAAAAAAAATATTGAAATACCTAAGAAAATATTGATAAAAACTAGTTTTTAACATATACAACAATCTGGCCGCTTATCAATGGTTAGGTAGCGAGCGAGATTTCACTTCACATTGTAAGTATGGTCAATTACTAAGTTAATATACAACAATGGAAAAAACATTACGATTTTATACTTTGGAGTTGATTTCAAGGGTATAAATAAACGAAACTATATATTATAGCAAACTTACGGGAGGAATGCTAAAAGTAATCTGAACGTTATTATGTTTTATCTGATGATGACATCAAAAAGTACGTTCGTTCGAGGCAGGGGGAGGGGAGTCAGGCTAAAAAATAGACATTGTTTTATGACGTCATTGTTATTGTTTCAAAGCGACGTGGGGAGAAGGGGGTTTAAAATTCAAATTTTGGACAAACGTACTTTTTGAATTGCCCCAATGACAAAAGATAATGATTTTTTAACGATCTCCTAAACTCTTTTCTGCAGCACCATCGTTTTTCCACGCCTGTAAAGTCTCAATGATAAAAAAACGTTTGACTTTGATTACAAAATTCAAACTGTTAACATAAAGAAGAATCTCCTCATAATTTGACAGATTACCGTATGTAGCTTCTGTTTCGTCTTGTTCAATACAGGTAGATCTCAATTCCGAAAGGTTTCTCAACACAAACGGTAACTATAAAAATGAAAAAATTCACAATTATCCTAATAGTTAGAGAAACTAAATAAAATTAAAAAAATTTCCGAGGATTGAAAGGTTACTAAGAAAAATTGTTACCAGGTCCGACATTCTAGATGACATAACATCTCGAAGTTTTTCTGTTGTGCATCTTTGCGGTACCTATGAAGTTAGAACATCATATTTCATTGAATCTTCAAAGAATATACAGGGTGTCCGTAAAAAATTAAAGTATACCCTGTTATTCACTCTCTTACCAGAAATGTTTTGCAAAACATTTACAAAAAAAATATTTTTTCGCATCATTAATTGTTACATTCAGTATACAATAAAAGATTTAAATAGAAATGATTTGGGTGAATTATATACAGTGTGTCTCAACAAAAAGGCAACCCAAAACATTATTCACTGTAGCGTTTGAAATAATTTTCAAAAAGAAATAATTTTCATAAAGTAAAAAAAAAAGAAAGTGAAACTATCGCGATATCAGCTCGGAATGGGCCTATCCTACGAGAGGATAGGAAATCACAGCGCTTACCAGTCACTACAGGCCCAATGTTCGCGACACATCATCGACACGGGAGAGCAATTTCACTCTCGCAGGCGTAGATATTAACGATATCCTTACATACCATAGTACCAGCCTACATCGTGAAACACCTACAAGGGAGCCATGTGGAATTTAACAGCACGGCAATTTTCGCCATCGATAGTTTCATGGTGTGGGGCTCGAAACGGGAACCTTACAAGTTGCAGCTATGACCTTCAACCACTCGGCTACGGCTCCAGTAATTATTTTCATATCAAACGAAAAAGAAGGACAAGAGCTATCTAATGCTACTAAAATCGCATTGAAGTCTTTGATGCTTGGGTTATAGTTATACGAGATTTTAACTGAAATTTTATGATTAATTAAAACCTTTTGTAATAGCAATCAGGGAAAAATTAATGTCGACATTTAAAATGTCTTTGTTTTCGCATTCCTTACACATGTTTTTGGCAATAACGATTTTATAAAAACACCATTAAGAAAAATTGTGTTCAAGTGGCAATACGTGAATATAACAAGCATTTCAATAACAAAGATTTTAAGTGTAATTGCTATTGTACGTTGAGGTGATAACTGACCAATAGCACTTGATAACGGCATACCACTACTAGAATACGAGTCTTTTAGAAGGGTTAAAGAAAATTTATGTAGTACTGAATGAAAAACAAATTTACAGGAGTTTGGCTCAAGTAATGATTTAAACCTTGAGATAATACGGCTTCAAGAGATAATCGAATTTCAAGTATATTTATGTTGTGCTGAAATAAACTGTTACTTAAAATAGTTTTTAGCTTTGCTAGGAAAAGAACTAGCCAACTGCTTAAATTGCGACTACGATTATGTATCAATATATGAACAGTTTTGGCTAACTGTTAATAAGACTATACAGACACGATATACTTCATCCAATCAAAATAGTTATTCAACACATACCTCCATTTTTTCTTGGTATAGAATCTGACCGACATCAAACCTGTAACAAAGTAAATATAAAACTTTAAGTTGAAGTAATCAAAAATCAACATTTTTATGAAAAGATGGCACAGTGTAACCTCAAATAATTGAAAACTTTCGTTGTAAAAGCTGATTAGCTTTCTCCGCGGAGTTACGGCACGTCCAATTAGTATTAGTAATCACATGTTGGGAGGGCACTTTGGGAAAAATCAATCCAAGGTTTGACCGAGGCGTGATTTTTCTCAAAAGTCACCCGAAAAAATATGGGATTACTAGTTAATCACATACTAACCCGTCCTGAATCCTGAGAACACTTTTTTTTAAGAATCAATTTGTTTAAATTTTTGTTCTTGTTTTGGTAAGTCACTATTAAAAAATCGCATGCCAAAAATTGGGAGATAGTATTCGTATTCGAAATTTGAAAAACACGAAAACACTTTTTCCGGTTGATTTCAAGCTCCGGTTAATTTCAGGTGAAATGTATCGTTCCAATAAACCGCAGGTGAGATTTCAAACAACCATGTGATTATACGTTAAACCAGTTCCAATTGTCAAATAAAACTTGTTTAAAACTCAAAATATAGGTAATTAGATAGAGATTATGGAATGGCCTGGACCAATTTGAAAATTTTAACCTATTTTGAGAAGTTAGCGAAAAACCTTCATTTCGCCGCCAATTTGATGATGTCATATATTTTAAATCTTTAATAACTCAATGTTGAAAGATGCAATTGACCTAAGATGTAATCCTTTAAGAAGTTTCTATTAAATTGATAAAATGTGAACATTTTTAATGACGTCAGCGTTTTTTGTGAAAAAACGAATTTCTTTAATTTCTGCTGACATCAAAATTTTTTGAC
>JAUBWS010062632.1:0-29669 GCA_032270445.1 Darlingtonia californica | reverse complement strand
GGTAAGCGCTGTGATTTCCTATCCTCTCGTAGGATAGGCCCATTCCGTCGATATCACGGAGGGACTACTCTACTCTATCTGTTACCTTTGTAGTATTTGGAAAGTCTCATTAGCGCAGGATCTCTTAATTCATTAAAAATAATTAAATTGATTTTTGAAAGTAACTTTTTGAATGTATGATTGATATTTGTTAGTTGGGTTGAATAATTTTAAGGGCATGAAAAATTATCAAAGAACCAAATACATGAATAATACTCATCTTTTAATATTTTTTGTTTTGGTAAAAGGAAATATAAATTAAATTTCTCATACCAAAATGTCTTTGGCGAGAATGAAAGGAAGAAGCTCTGAAATTTGTGCCGATTGCAGTGCACCAAGTTAGTAGATTTTGAATTTGTTACTGGAGTTCTTAATTAACTTCTTATTTTCTAGAGTATATATGTATGATTAAAAAAACTTGAGATTGGGAAATCTTGAGATCCTGAATGAATTTTAGATACGAGTTACTTTACAAGGTACAAGAAGAAAGTTTGACACTTAAAATCTTTTATTTTTCTCTTTAATTTTAGATCCTGATTGGGCTTCAATTAATAGAGGTGTACTCATATGTGATGAATGTTGCAGTGTTCATAGAAGTCTTGGTAGACATATTTCTCAAGTGCGTCACCTGCGCCTTGCACCATGGAACAATTCACTTCTTGCAGTAAGTTTATTTTCCATTCGATTTTCTAACTATACTGAACTGATGATTCATTATTATTGATAACTCGGCAGTGAAGAGGCTCTCTGATTTTAATGAATTTTTGGTTTTTAATATATTGACATGTGATGACCCTGTGTTACTTTTTCCCAAAACCGATCATCAAATGATAAAGGTGCTGCCTTTCAAGGCTCTTGTTATGGGGCCTAACAAAAAAATACTTTTGTTTCCGGAAATGCGGGTGACTAAAAAAGATTTCACCCGGCCGGCCGCATTTTATTTATTTTTATCAATTTTTACGAAATTCACACTTAAAAAATGCTACTCAAAATGAGCTCAGCTTGCTCTTTTTCACCTATGTTGGAACTTATACAAAATTACTTTCCGTTTTCTTCGTTTTTGCATTTAATATTTGTTGTGCAAGGTTTATTTTTTTTTCTAGAGAGAGATAATCTTACCTTACCGGTTCGGGCGGATTGCCCGGACTAGAGATAATAATGATTGATATAATGTAGAAAAAAAAAGAAAGAAAGACGACGATTGCTATACAATCATTCTATTGCTGCAAATGCGTAAACAAGATTAGAAAGAGAGGAATGAAATGAAAGAAAAAAAAAGACTTGATCAAAAATTTTGCATTTGTTGTTTTTTTTAAAGAAAAAAAAATTGTATCGCACATTCGAGCAATGCGGCCGGCTAGGTTGTGAAAAAATTTTCACCCGGCCGATTTCCGGAAACAAAAGTATTTTTTTTTTTGGCCTGGTACAAAGTTGTTTTTGAAAATTGCTAATCAGCTGAAACTCTTGCAGGGTTATTGTACAGAAAAACTTAGAAAGAAGGGCTCTTTTATGTTAACAAACAAAGAAACTCATGTTATGAATGTTATAGTGATGAACATATACTGTTCGAGGCCACATATTTGCAAAGTGTGTGAAGGGTACAAATGAATAAAGAAAATGTGATTTTGTCAGTGGTCCCCCTTTAATTGAAAGAAAAGTAGCATAATTGAATTGTTATAGGGTACAGGTTTATAGTTATTTCAATTTAAGAATTGCAATTTTTTGTTGACTCAGCATTTTTAGGACAATATGTCGATTTTTCAAGTGAATAACTCTGGAACACGCTCGACATATTTAACCCTATAAACCACACCTCTTTTTGCAAAGTATATGGGAATACCATTCTATTGAGCCAATTTCCGTTAGTCTGTATGTTGAGAGAAAAGTGCTAATATCAGCAGTGCTCCAGCTTGACAACTGGAAGTATCCAAAGTTTTCTTAAAATGAGCGCTTGGTATTCTTGGTTCTTGGAATTACTAGGGATCATTGTAATTTGTTTTGAAAATTGGTTTTGTCAAATTAAACAAATTTCAACATTAGAAAAGGGATTGAAGTTTAAGAGCATTTGAACGTAGTTTTTTTCTTTTTCTTTTAGATGACACAAAATTTAGTTAGTAATGGTGCTAACTTGATATGGGAACATTCTCTCACAGACTCCAGTCAATCTAAAAGTGGAATAAGAAAACCAAACCCGAAGGATCCAGTACAGTGAGTGTTTTTAAGCATCTTTTTACACGTTTTCCTAAATCTGAAAATATTAATTATTACTTTTACATCTAACTTACCATGATTAGACTGCAATTGTTGACCAAAATTATACATCTCATAAGCTTAATTTAGCCTAAATACTTGAAAATTGGCCAAACTAGCGTTTTAAAGTGCCTGTCACTCAAAACTGATTTTTTGCCATTCAGATTCCACAAAATGAAAGTTTGAGAAGTGCTGAAAGGAATCTCTGAAAGTTTTTATCTTCAAAAACAGCCATGATAAGTTTGTAACTATTGATCAATATATTATTGATACAAAAAATGTTATTTTGATGTATTGGTATATATAAATCAGTGCCGTAGGAAGCATTTTGATTTTGGGGGGGGCTAAATTTTAATGACACCGCAAGGGCCAACCATGGTTTGGCCCAAGGGGGCGATTTTGAAAATTCACAGCTCTATAGATTGCCTAAAAATGCATTGAAATATGAGAATCAATTGAAAAATATACTAATAAAATTGACACTTTCTTTGAAAAACCATTTGACCCATTTGTGAAAAATTTATTGGGGGGGGGCCCCCCCCCCGTGCCCCCCCCCCCCGGTTGCTACGGCACTGTAAATAATCCTTCCTATTCTAGAGACTGAGGTCTTGTTTTGTTATTTACTCTATGGTTGATTATTGCAGATTAAAAAACGTCATAGATGAGTTTAGGTGCTTTTCATTTCCACCTTGAATGGTAACAATGTATCATTTCCCAAAATAATGTAAATTTCCAGGTTGTATGGAATTTATTTCCAAACTTTGAGAATTGTGTTTTTTAATTTAATCATTAGCAAACTTCTCATTTTCAGTCCTATCAAATCAAATTTTATAAAAGCCAAATATGAAATGTTGGCTTTTGTACATCGACTTCCAAATTCTGACGAGAAAGTATTTGTACAAGACCTGAGCAAGGTAAATAAAATGTATTTATAGATTGTATTTTAAGGTCTTACCTTCTTTATGAATAATTTGGGTGTGATGACTACATCAAGCATATCACAGTTGATTGGATTGCTGAGACTCTATTTAGAACCTGATACAAAACCCTAATCTTTGCCGAATATCTCTATTTTTTTCTACAGTGCTTAGGGTTAAATTTCAAAGTGACTTTGGTCAATACTCACATTTAGAAGGGAAACAATAATTTCAATGACCTGTATTGATCCTTGATCATGATAATAATGATCTTTGCTCCCAAAATTGTTGCACCTTTATTTTTTAGCAACTGTATTCATCAGTCCGGACTGGAAATCTTGAAACGTCTCTACGTCTAATATCTTTGGGTGCTCAACCAAATTACTTTAATCCTGTAAGTAATCATGGTTTATTGTACTTGTGGTAAAGGTGCTCTGGTTGGTTTAGGGTTCAGAGCACATTTTTAGGGAGATCTGGGTAGAGGGAATTTTCAGCCTCTGTTTATAAAGGCACTCTGGCTATAGGTGTTCCTAGAAATACCATTTTCATTAATATCAATGTCTTGTCTGTAAAATTAGGGAGAAACTTAAACTTAAAACTCTCAAGTCATCATGTTTCTTGTTGCATGGCTGGGTTTCATAAAATATTTAAGTGGTAGGAGACAAAAATCAGAATATGGCTGCCTGTAGAAAATTAAATTCGTTTGCTTTTGCTTGTACTAAGGAGAATTCTTTAGATTCAAATTTTCAAATTTTCAAACCGCTAACTTGTAGGAAAAAGGTAACACGCCATTGCACGTTGCAGCCATGGCCGGACAAGCCACTCAGTGTGAACTTCTTATTGTACACGGAGCTGATCCTAGTGCATACGACGTGAACGAAAAAACGGCAGCAATAATAGCCAAAGAAAATGGACACACAGAACTATGTTACCGTCTCATTGAACTGATGTATGAGTTGACCGATCGGCTGACGTTTTATCTATGTGGCCGAAGACCAGATCATAAAAATGGAATTAACTATCTCATTCCAGCTCTTCAAGACAGGTATTTAACATTTTTAATAACATTCTTCTGAATATATTTTCCACAACTATTTTGTTTTTTTGACTCACCTAACCTTTCTTAGGTGAATGATGTGAAATGAAAATAGAAATGACCTTGCACATTTTTGATCCGTCATACAACATTTTTTGGGCTTAAGGATCCTCTTTTTTCCAAAGGAAGACAGATTTTTGCTGTTATTTGACCAAAAGACCAAAATTAAGTCATAATTTCTGTCATACATATAGGTGCATATTCATAAACGTGTTCTAATTTACTGTACATAGTTGGCCAAAACCTGCTAATACTTTAAAAAGAATGATAATTTGCTGTTTCTAAAATCTCAAAGAATTTTCAAGAAGGGAAAGCTGATTTCGTGTCGCTTGAAAAGTGTTTATATTTCAACGTATTTGTTTTCTTTTTTAGAGGTATAGTGGAAATGTCTGCAGCACAGGAAGCACGTTGTAAATTGCAATCGTTGAATAACCGTTTGTTTGAAGAGCTTTGTTCTGATATATACGATGAAGTGGATCGAAGGGAAAACGATGCAGGTGAAAAAGTACTTTCGTTTTGTTCTCATCTTTAAAAAAAAGAAAATTATTGACGGACGGTTAATTGAGAAAATTCATTCTCTTTAAAAAACATTCTCTTTGGTCAAACTGTTAGGGCAAAGTCACTAAACTGGAAATAACTGGATGTCAGTGTCGTAAAAAAGGAAAATTCTGTAGATCACGATAGTATTTGAAGTAGAATTGTTTGGTTTTTATTTTAGTATGGCTGGCCACACAGCATCACCGTAAACTTGTCAGTGATCACACCGCAGTTCCGTTTCTACCAGTCAACCCAGGTTTCTCGTCAACAAGAAATCAGGTATATTTTTACATTCCTTAACACGTTTCTCAGTATTTTCACATTTTAAGCTTTAATTGGTTGCTAAAAATTATAAGGTTAACCGTGATTTTGATTTATTGTGACAAGAACCGGCTAAGTTGTACATACTTTGGCATTAACACTTCATACCCATTTTTCTATAACTTTGGTATGCTAGTTGTAATTGATATTTTCAGTTTAACATTTGCAAAAAATCATTAATTACATCCATTGATGTCTTCTTCTATATAGGAAAATATGCTTTATGAAATCACTTTTCTTGTTAGAGTGATTTTTTGTCTGTATGCGTAGTTCATCTTTTTCAATATGTAGGGACGTCAAAAATTGGCGCGTTTTAACGCTATCGAATTTGCTACTTTGATTGTTGACCTTTTGCACGATGCAAAGAATAGAGAAGGTTTGAATACGGAAAACCAATCAGCAGGTTAGTAATTATGGCAACGAAGAAAGCTGTTCAATCCTACCTTTGCAGCTTTACTACTAGGCCTGTGGTCCTATATAACGATAAAACAAAATTTTTTGTTAACTTGAACTTTTTGAATATTGTCATCATTATCGCTGTAGAGTGCCTTACGCTAAGTGGAAAAACGGAAAACTGAGGACAGAAGTGAGATTCGAACTCACGATTTATGCATTACTGGTGCAACTGCTCTACCACTGAGCTATCCAGTCCATGTGGGAACTGTGTCGGGTTTGTGACTCAATTACTCCAGTAGTCACTGTGTGCGGGCGAGATGGTGCATCTTGGTTTTAGATGCATGGAAATTTACTCAATTATTTGAAATAGAAGCAATTATTTAACCGTAAATTGAGTAGATTTTTAATATCTCATACTTTTTCGATAGTGGAAAGATAATCTAACAATATGACATAAATTATAATGTCTCTGAAACCTGGGATACGAAATCGATACTTTGTTTCAACAAAGAACATTTAAAACAGGGTTGGTCGTCGTATTCACAAAGTATTTAGTAATTTATCTGAAGTAGGCAACAATACCTCACGAACACGTCCACTGCTTTTACATATTTTCACCGTACATACTATGAAGGTCTGATAAGACTTACGTTTACCGCCATTGAACCTTTATAGGTGTAATCGAGAAATCAAAGAAAGTTGAACAACCCCTTGACGAAGATCATGATTACGATGAACCACAAGGTATTGAAGAACGAAATGTAAGTCTCGCCTATAATAAATATGTAAAGCTAATAATATAGCGTTCCCTTCGTTATGATTTTTGGGCTGACTTAAGGGCGAATTGCTCCAGTAATCACTAATTGTTGCATCAATACCAACTTAATTTAGTTCCTTGTGCAAACACAACATTAGGATTACAACTTAGCTTAGGATTCAATTTTACTCTCTTTAGTTCTACAAGATTGAGAGTCTCACCTTCCTTGAAACATAGACAGGGATCCGTGCGTGGAATTAGCGGTGATTTGGGCTCGGAACCTATCAGTTCTCAGTTCGGTGCCTTGATAACAATTTTACTATGGGACTACGGATTCTGTCCAAAACTTTCTGCAACTCTACTTGCTTCATAATCGGATATAGTGAGGGGAGGGGTAGACCAAGTTCCGCATAGTTAGACAAGATATTGATTCCTAGCTGAACATATTGTTATGACTCAGATTGATTCATGATTTGAATCTCAAATCCTTCAGCCAATCAAAACGTATTATTATACCACAATACGTTGCTATATTTTTATGCATTTAGTTTATATATATATTCTGCACAAATTTGCATAAACTATATAAATTATTATAATTGCACTTTAATTAGTCATTAAAAACACAATTAAAGTATGTTTTTGGAAATTTCGCATTTATCAACTTTCGATGACGGGAAACGAGTTTTACAGTTTTTACAGGTAAATTACAAATAATGCAGTAACATAGGTTTGCGATACATAGCACAGCACCACATATCGGCCACGCGTCCATTTATTGCACACGTTCTGACAACGTTCAACCAATCCAGAGTTATTGCGCAGCACAAAAATAATTTACGAATGAACAATTTTCTTCTACCTCAGATTGTCCAAATTTTAGTTTCAGTCATGGTGTCCTAGGCGGTTAGGTGCCCCCCCTGGCAAATTTTAGTCCCCCAATATGGATTTGTCCCTCTTGACGTAAGATATAGAGAGTCTCACGACAATGCATTTCTAACCTTCATCACCCGTCCCTTCCCAACGATTAGGAAATCTACTAAGGAAAGATTAACTACTAAAATGCAATTTAACCCCAAGCATGACAGCATATAAAATATCCAAAAAAAACATCTTATATTCCTGAAAATAGTTAAATGACTGGTTTAAAATTGTTAATAATGGAATTCATGATTTCAATAAAAAGTCAATCAAATAAGTAACCTTATCACAGGATCCAGGGTGAAACTACGATCTGGCCTAAGCGAAATAGATACGTGAAGAAAGTGAAGTTTAATGCGGTGAATAAAGGTTTCACGCTATACGAACGGTTTGCAGAGTTATCCAACCCCGATCAAAGACTGGTCGCTCTGTTAATAGAGCCGTAGCTTTAAAAAAGATCGTTTATTCGAGTATAACGAAGTTACTTCTACAATTTAGCACCTTTATCAGATGATATCATATCGACCTGGATTTCACTTACAATACAAATTTCCATGAAACTGATAATTTATATTTAATTCTGTTTTAAATTTTAAAAAGATCTAAACTTTAATTTTAACTGCACTTAGTGGATAGATGCACTTAATCAACTCCTGTACGAAAAGGTTTGCTTTTGTTTATAAGCATAAACATGATTTCTTTTTTAAATTTTACTAACAGATAGCTAACAATGAAGTACTAATAATAAAACCGCCCGAATATGGAGTCAATCCACTGATCGATTTGCAGGTATTCTTAATTTTCTGCCCTCGTAAAAGGTTTTTTGAATAATCCTCCCGTGAGCATGCATGATTGTAGCGTACATACCATTCTTGTCATTGCGCTTGTCGACTTCAGCTATACAATGTTTCAAACTAAAAAGCCTTCAAACGATAACGAGTTTAACAATTTCTTTTTGTTTCTTCAAATTTTTATCCTCGTAGCTTTTCATCAGAAACTTCTACTTGATTTTTTGAAGTTATGCTTGTCTGTATTTTGAATTCTATTTTTCGATAAGCTTCTCTGCCCCTCCCCAAACGAAAAGAGAGAAACGTTGTTGCTCTGGTAAATTCTTTAAAATGTTAACCATGCATGTTAAAAACACCAATAAAACCACACTACAATAATATTCAAAACCTTACACTCAAATGATCACTAAAATTTCATGACACAAAATCATTTGTTTTTACACAGACAAACACATATACAATTCTTGAAGGCATTTCATACGAAGTCTTTTCTGTTGTTTTAAATCGAGCAAGGAAGGGGTTCAAAACCTAGTAGATTTTAGCGAGAGTACTTCTATCTTCCCCCTCTTATGAGGTGCTTGTTCGACAAAACGTAAACACAAAAGTTTTCAATAGGAAAAGGGAACCTTCGAACTTTTTGCATTGAGAAATCAGACAATTTTAATATAGACTTTTTATACTGAAGATCGAAGTGTTTTCATCTTGTCTCGCGAACAATTTGAAGTAAGTACCTTGCTAGAACCATAAGTAACCCAGTAAATTTAGGACGTTCCCAGAGCGTCTAGAATATGTTTTTTAGTCGTTTTATATGACGGAATATTGTATGTTGTTCGTTACAGGATGTATACATGCCGGCTGATGTATTTGGAAAGGTAAGGGGTTTTACTATTCATTAATCGTTCGTTGCTAGACTATTTTTAAAAAACCATAGAAATCTCACGTTGAAGTTTGAAAGTTGAAAGTTTCAATGACTTGTTAATTCGTTAAATTGATGTTATTTACAAAGTGCTCTAAAATTGACATGTGAGTATTGATGCTAAAAATGCCATAAAAGTCTTCTTGTTTAGAAGCTGGCCCTAAAATGATAAGCTAACTCGTCATTGGCAGTAAACTTGTTGATGAAGTAAAATCTAGAATTGTCACTCACAGTATAATCTCGTTATCTCGAACCTCTAGAGGTCAGCGAAATGAATTAAGATTAAAGAAGAGTAGTCGAAAACTTTCAACAAGAGAGATTACCGAATGAGGAATCAAAATAAATTATTGTTTTACGAACTAATGAAGCTTCTATTTTCTGTCTATTTTTACACGAAATGCCTTCTTTTACAAATTCTTTGGAATATGCCTATGTAAATGTAAATAAAGAGAATCTTGGGGGGAAGCCTTCACTGTCTACAATGAAATTAATAGATATTACGGACACTTGTCGCCCCCCTAAAATGTCATCCACTCATACTTTTCAAATTTAACGGAAAACTGATAACTGGGCTATTTAGGCAATCCTGGTGATGTTTTCGGTTTATCACACATAAAGCAGAGGCACTCGCCTCGCGCTTGAAAACAAAAACGAGCGAGAAGACGAAATACGGTACTGTTTTTTATTGTGCCCTTTTTCAGGTATCGTTCTCTCCTCCTACGCTGATACGCCATAATATGCATTTAGATAATTAAATTGTAGCTATATTATTTATTTTCTAGGCACCTGTTGAACCTCCACCTTCTCTTCGAGGACCAGATTACGTAAGAATATTCTCATATTGTTCTAATTATTGTTTTATATGATTTCCGATGTGAAAGTTTCATTTAGACTGCAAAACTTCAGAGGGTACATTTTTGTTTCCCGTAAAGTACCATGGTGGTTTTTGAATATAATATTTTTGAACAGAGCTTTTCTGGAGTCCGAAAGTTAACACGTAATTTCGCTTCTTTTTTGTAAAAAATTTTTCCCTTTTTTTAGAAACCAAAAGAATTTGTACCAGCTCTAGATCACGATTTACAGGTACAGTTGTTTAATTTAAGTAAAATGTATGGCGTATGAGTTCTCCCGTAACACCACTTTTCGGAGTTTTTTTGGCTCAACACTGGGTCTACCAATGATTCGGAACTGATTAATTAGAAAATGAGAAAAACATAAAAGCTAAACAAACATCAAATTTAATCATAAAAAATATAAAAGTACGACCTAATCATATTGTATTGCTTCGAATTTTTAACCAATGACTGCTGATAGGAAAATGAGACTTCAGGTCCTTTTTTAGCAGAAAAGTGCGTCCGACTTTCGGACACTGCCCCTCTTACTTTTCTCAAATAAAAAGTTTCATTTTATCTAAAACTCTTAAAACTGCCACCTACGTAGGAGTGCTGCTTGGTGCCCTTTTACTTCTGAAAAATGCCTTTTTTTCTGTTAACGGACGCTGCCTTTATTTTTTTTTAAATAGAGCCTGGAATCATACTTTATGATTATTATAATTATTCCAAATGACTCGGTTCCCAACCATTGCTTGTAGTAGAGCCAACAAGTTTGGAACTTGTCCATGTCTTAAATGTGACAGAATCGTTTTATTGATATTATTTACACTTCCGAAATACGGTGATTTAATACTCGTCCGACGACGAAATGAGAAAGACTTATATAATGATGAAAGTAATCATTGGACAATGGAAGTATGACTTTTTTTTTTTTCGTGAGACGTATATTTTTGTTATTTTTGTTTACCGACATTGAATAAATTTCAGTTAGTGCGAACTGTCGAAATCTCACATACATGACGAATCTGATCTTTTCGGGAAAATGATTCATTTATGATTTTCATAAGAACCGAAGGGGGAAGATTTCAAAGTGGACTCTGCGTTAGGATGTTGGTTCTTTGTAAGTGCATTTTCATCGGAAAGAATGCTGTTGTGCATCTACAAAATATGTCTTTTTTCTGTCAACAGACGCTACTCTTATCTGTTAAAATTCTTGGAGCAGTGGCTAAGAGGTTTAGGCGTCGGGCTCGTTTTCCGATGGTTGTGAGTTCGAACCGGCCATTAAGACATCTGTAGTGAAGTGACCTGTCACTGTCAATTTCACAGTTCATCAAGAAGTGTGTTCATTTAGGAAAAAAGTGAACGGGATTTCTGATCACCATACGTAGACACCAATTATGTTTTTGTACCATTTTAGTTTTGTGACATATATATTACGGGCACTAGTCCTTTCACTTATGGAAAATAATACACTGAGTTTTCAAATTTCACCTTGGAACTTGTAGCTAGGAAACCAGGCTCATTTTCTTCATTTTCAAATTTCGATTTGGAAGTTTTCACAAATCATTATTTACATCGTCAAGATACTGATGCATTACCCAGTATTACTTCGAAAATTTAATATCCCGGTTGGACTTGTAAGATTTTACTTTAATCGAACACAAAATGTCGCGGAAAAGTTAAAGGATAGAAACATTTAGTGGTGCTTGCTGTTAGTTTTGTACCTTTCGTTAACAACTCAAAACGTTTTTAAATATGCAGGAATCTTGAAAGCAGTCATGTTTGAAGAAATAGATACAGACGATACGAAAACATTTCTGAAATTTTGAATCTCCATCTCTCTTGCCTTTTCCAACTATTCAGTGGTTCACATGTCAGTCTTCAAACCTTAAACGTTTGCTCGTAACACATGCCGTTTCGAGAAATACTTGCCCTTGTTATTCAGATAACATGGGAAAACTTTGATACCAGAAACGTCATTTCACTTGCTTTGTTTGCATAAACTATCTAAAAATAGGTGGAATGCGTTAGTTTTTAATCTATTCATTCATTAAACATCTTAAAGTTTGACACAGCTGGTCACCATCCGGTAGATGGATGGCTTTTCATTTTCAAGATTTATTCACTTTTCATTTGTAATTCTGTATCGTTATTTCAAGGTAGATTTGGCTCTAGATGTATCTCGGCGTTGCGAATTTGTTTTTTAGTACACGGTCAGAAATATCTTTGATAGCCCGAAGTCTGCATGATCTGTAGGAGGAGTGATATTGATACGATGCATGTGAATATATTTACAAAAATTGAAAGTGGTAATAGTGAGGGTGATTTTTTATTCATTCACTGCATATAATATCACTAGGTTACCCTTGAGTGACCCACTTATGGAGCGTATGCTATATTATTTTTATATCAAGTTTTTTTGTATCTAAACAATACTCGTAAAGGGGTAGCGCTAGCCCTACACTTTTGATGCTCGACCCCCGTCACCCCACTCAGCCTGATACTATTCACTTGAGTTTGTGACAGGGTTAGGGTTTTGGCAGGGTATCATTTTTGTTGCTGAAGTGATCATTTTGAAATGTTAAATTTTTGAATACTTCTAACCATCAAAATGATACTTCTGACGGTGTACGGAAAAAAGATTTGCCTCGGCGTTCAAAGGGAATGGAATTTCCTTTAGAGAGATATTTTAGGGAGAACAATTTTGTGTTTATACTTAAAGTAGACAAATTATTTCTGAGTACAAAGTCTCACGACTTTCGCGAAGTCCGGTCAAATTCGCGCTCGCACACGAGGAAAAAATTCAGATGAAACCCTTTCCCTATGAATCCAGTTGTTAATTTTGAAGGTACTGTAATTATCAAAGTTTAGGGATCATCTGTAATATTCAAACTGAGATTGACGATTATATATTAAATATTGCCTGCACTTGTCGTTGGCTTAAAGTTTAGATAGCATTGTTTCAAGTAGAATCTAATTGCAGAAACTAAACACAGGGAGTTTTACAAACGTTTTAAGGAATTAAGGTAGTCTTTATGATTTTAGTAAGAACAAACCAAAGAAGAAAGCAAGGCTTCAGAAGACAACAACATTTCAAGACATTCAAGACTACTTAACCGTTCCTTTCTTTAAGTTGTTGTCGTTGAGAAATTAGCGCTTATTATTAGTTGACTTACAAAAGATGATCACAATTTTTTTGATTAGAAAAAAAAGTCGGAGTGAATAATTTGTGAACATACCTACCGGGATTTTCTGCGTTTTGCTTCTGCAAAGTTTTGAGTAAAGTTTAAGGTGATCTTGTAAAATAACGTGTACAATGATTTGTTGTTACAGCTATTAAGAGATTCACAGGAAAAGATGACAATCTCATGGATATAGAAAATCATGTACTTGTTAATTAATCAATAACTTTTCCAATTTTATTAATGTCATTTGTCATTTAGCTGGTCATTCTGACGTATATAGTATAAAGTAGCTACCTTTATCGTTTTTGTGTTGTTGATGATTTCATTGGTGTATAATTTAGCAAGTTTTTTTGGCTGTTATGAGTTGAAGCAGATAATAAACTTATACACGGGTTGTGTAATCTGGAAACTCTCGATAACTTGACTAAGGCTCATGGGGTTACTTGAAATGTTGTTGTTGTTGTATGCTGTATCCCTATTAGTGTTCTCTTATTAGCTTAAGCGCAAAGCAAACGTTTTCTAGTGGTTACATTCTTATTATTAGATAATTTGTCTATTTGGGTCGTCTCCCATGGGGATGGAATCATAGAGAGAGATGGTATTAAGGACGCTCATAAAGGTCAATACTCAAGATTTCCTTAGTCGTTTATTCAACGAAATAGTAGAAGAGGGTAAACTTTGAAAAAGTGTGTCAATGTCCCTCTGCTCTGCATTTCTTGAAGACCACATTATAAGCTGCATTAGTTACCAACGGGAATCTGCCACTGGATATTTCTAAATGGACCCTGCAGGGACTTCAGAAAGTAAAAAAAAGTTTTCCTCATTCTGCGAGAGACTGAATGGGGCGAAAACGAGTACCCTGATCAGCCGCATGTGTTCGTACCTGATTTTGGTCGAGTTCGAATTTTTCCCTGGTTTCTTAATAAGTGTGTTCTTCTGAAGTCTTCTCTACAGAAGTTTTTACTGGTTCAATATCCTAGTATTTGAATATATATAGATAATATAATTATGAAAAATATACGACAAATGCAAAACGAAGAACTTCTTATCAAGAAGAAAGACCAATTAAAAACGAACGACAAATTACAGGGTAATACTACAGGTGGGCAAGCCAAAATGTACAGGACATGTGCAGACGTGGGTTATTATTTGACAAACATTCATGACATCTCAGCTTCCCAACAAAATTCTCAACACAACGTGAAACATAGAAGCAAATATTACCTAGACCAGCTGGTTAGTAAAGACAAGTGTTTAGTCTCGCTTATCCACAGTCGAGCAAGCTGTGTTGTTTTTTCATTCGGTGAATTCGTTTTCCTATGATTCCTGAACAATTTTCCAAGGAATATGTCAATGTTTGAGTTGCCATACTGTCAAATGTTTTATAGCTGAGTACCATGATACTTCATTTTTACCAGGGACCAGTGATAAGGAGGTGATAAATTTTAATGTGTTGTATTCAGGTTATTAACCATACTGCACAAGTAAAAATTTTCCCATGTAAAACGTCTGGCATGTATGTCTGCATATATGAATGATAAGTATTATTATTTTGTTTATAGGCAAAGGTTCACCAACTGCAGGACCACAACCATAGCCTTGGTCAAGAAATCAATTTACTTCGGTCGATGGTAAAGCATCTTTCTTTTTTTCTATATTCCTACGATTTAGAGAATTCCGCCGCCTACGACACGAAGCTAAGAATATAATTCTTTTTCAGTTTGATATGAGTTATATATCTTATTCCTTACGTTTAACTTTAATTTGGCGGAAAATTATTGGAAAAAACCCTTGTTAAGCAATCTAAAAGACCTACGTCTTTTGCTTTTGAGATGTAGCATAAATAATCCATTTCTAGACGAGGTTGCATCAAGTTTGTTGCGTGGCAAAATACATTTCGTGGATGCCTTACCTTATTTTTAAATTTCGAGGAAGACTCCCAAAAACCTCGAAATATAGGTCCTTTAAAGTAAATTGGATACTTCGCATTAAGTTGTGAAATAATTTTGCTTTCTCCTGTTTAATGTCTCTTTTAATATGTTGACACGTGCATCGAGTTAATAAGTACAGGATATTAATTACTTATTAATCATGCTACCAATTATTTTTTGAGTAATTAGTTTAGTTAATGAGTTTTTAATGATCTCATGAAAGGAAACCTTATCAAATGTATCCAACCCATGTGGTAGAAATTTGGCTAGTTACAAATGCTTAAAGCACTGTGTATCGAGTGAGTTTTGAACCCACGATACGCCTTTTGCCGGCTCTATGGGCATTTGTGAATATGACAGTTTTACTTGTGACATGGGTAAAAATGAATGCAAATTCGCTAATTATATCAGTTTTGTGCCAAAACCCTGTATTTGCTTAACCCTCGTTTGAATCTGAATAACACGATCTGAATTTCACGACGTTATGCTCAGAAATGCCTTGTATTGCAATAAAATGTCTTCCATTCAAAAACTTCAATCAAGACTTTTGCACCCAAAGAGACAAGCACCTAAGAAAAATTTTTGGACGAAGGGACAAGTTTAGATAAATACGTTAAGCTCTTTGAGGGCGTCTTTTTTAATCGCCTTGTAGTCAATGCAACTCTCAATTTTCTGCGATAAAGTGTAGTTGTTCGTCTCAACAAGAAATGCCTCCACTATTTTGACATTTCGACGACTAGTTCACGTTCAAACAATAGTACGCCGATTGTTCCTTTTGCAAGTATTTTCTGTACAAACATGAATTTACTCTTTATAGCTAGAACTACAAACATGAATTTACTCTTTATAGCTACAAAAACTGATGCAAGAAAATGCGGGGCTTCGTGCACAGATAGCGCAGGTCACGGTTGAGCGGGATGATCTTGAACATCGTCTTAATATGGTAAGATTACTTTATTTTTAGTTCATTCATAATTGGCTTTTGTAGCTTGATATTATAATGTAGCAAGATTAAATTCATATTAACAATAATAGTACATCCTCCCTTGTCGGTGAATAACTCGTTGGTGAAATTTTTTTTTGAGTTTTTTCGTCTATGATGAGATTACTAGAATCATTGAGGTTCCAAACTGATTCTCAACTATGTTTGATTTCATATTCTCTGTCAACGCAATTTAAATATTAGAGATAGTTTATTGAAACAAAATCTGGTAGGAGAATGCCACTAATTGGTGCATGAGTCGTGGTGGTCTTAGGTACCTACGTAGAGGTCTAATTGGTGCATGAGTTGTGGTTGTCTTCGGTACCTACGAAGAGGTCTGTTACCTCATATATTAGCTGTCATCTGTGACATACATAACCTAGAATGGTCTTCCTATGTATATTTCCCTTTTAAAGTTTGTGTTCATTTACATTTTTATCTTCATGCATGTATAGGTACAATACGACAGACCAACAAATAACAGTTTATCGTTAGAAGCTCTATCGTTATCACTTACAACAGGTAGTGAAAAATATTCAATCGGTGGTGATTCAAATTATGACAATGTCAATCCAAGTCCTCCAGGTAAATGTGCAATCCAATTTTTTGTTCATGATAACTGAATTGGTACTACTAATCACATGGCCATACTGTCCTCCATTCCCTGGTGTCCCCAAGCAAAGCCCTTCCTCCAGGGTTAGCTTCTCCTCTCAAGAAAATATTTTTAAATCTCTCTCAGCCCTTAGCAAAAACCAGTAGTCATCATCAGAAATGTAATAAACCAGAAAAAAATCAATGACAACTTATGTTGAGTATGAACATGAATCTCGACTTCTATCATTGGGTTTATATGTGCAAAATTTTCATTTTGTAGTTCGACCTTGCTTCAAGGAAAATTGTACCATATAATTTGGCAGCCCTCCACAATCAGAGCAGTTTGGCCTACTCCTCTAACAGGAATTTTTCTTCCTGCGTACAGTTTAAATTGAAAACACTAAAATCCAGTGTTTTTTTCTGTTTTTTTGACCGCTGGGCAATTAAATACGAAGACTTTCAATCTTACAATGGGCCATTCTAATGAAATGTCAACCAAAATAATTTTCTAGATAAAATTATGCTCAATTCCTGCGTGGGATTGGGTGCTATCAAATGGTGCATGGATTGTGGTGCCTACCTAGGTACCCACCTCGGGCTGTAATATTTTTTGCGTGCCGTATGTGACTGAGAATCGACCCAATTCATCAGATAGCCTCTACATGAAAATATCTTTTGTAGATTTACGGTTTTTCGATATCCAGTAATTACCATATTTACGAATAGAAACAGAACAGACGGTGTTATGCGGTATTTTTGCAATTCCATGGTGACGGGAAGAAAGAGATGTTTGCACTCGGAAATTCGGTATCAAAGGCAAAAAATCAACAGCACAATGACTTTGGAAAAATTAATACAATTTTTACGACTTAGTTAAAAATTGACGTTCCTAGAATTTTCTGAAAAAAATTTCGTTTTCAATTTTGCTGCTAAAACGTTAAACTTTGGAAAAAATCGTCGGGATTTCCCTATGTAGAAAGGGATAGGTTTTAGAAAAATTAAAGTTCCTGTGAAACTAATCTGGCGGGGAGGTGGTGAGTACGGGGCGGTCGCTATACTCGTGCTTGAAAATTACCGCCCCCATGGAACTATAACATCTTTTTATAAAGAGTAGATCTTTAAAGGGCTGATTTTGATTCTGAACTGATTTTGTTTCAGTTTCACAAAATATCGACCAAATCGATTCTTCGGAAGATTCAACGGCATATCGTACGGAAGACGATATCGAAAGCGCTTCAAATATCGGGCCGTCACAAAGTCAAATTGTTATGGCAACAGAACAAATAACGAAGAAAATTCAAGAATTGTTACAAGCTGCCCAAGGTGGCAGGAATAGTCAGTATGTATTATATTTGTATTTAGTGTTGTAAAGCACTTGAAATTATCTTTTCACTCATTTCAATAGCGAGAAAAGATTCCAATTTTATTTTGTCTGTGTATCAGAATGACTTACAATGACTTGGTTTTCTGCAATAATTTACCAATGAACTTTTCAAAACATTGATCATCATTTTTTCTCATAATCTCGTATTAATGTTATAGATACGTGGAATGTTCAAGCAATATTTCAGCAGCTGTTACTGACATGGCAAATCTTTTCCCTGAGGTAAATAAATTTATTTTTCCCTAGGTAGATTTTTTCTCCCATTTTTACCTAACGTAAACTTATCTTCTAACGTTTCCACCCAGGCAAAATTCTTATTTTACATTTTTCTGAAAGTAAATATTTTTTTGTTTCCCAGACGTAAATTTATTTCACATGTTTAAGGGAACGAACGAGAGAGGGTAAGCTTGCAAATTTAAGGACACGGGATCGTTACAGTTATCGCGAAATTTCTTGTAGGTATGAATTTCATACACCGAACGAGATTTTAAAAGATATCAAATTGTTGAATGTGAAATTTTGACGGTTTGTATAGTTGAATATCCCGTCTTACCCAGTATATAGAGCATAACAAAGTACATAGGAAAAATGGGGTCATTGTTAAATTTGGACCATTTCATGCTACAATACAAAGCGCAAATATTGGCTGTTTTAATCCATTTTCTGCTGATGTCAGCACTTTGAATTAAGTTTCATAGGTTAAAAAATTTACTTTGATAAAATTTGCATCAACTGTGTCCTCCTGGATAAATGAAGGTATTGGGTCGACAACATGCGATCAAGAGATTGGGAAATTTTAAAACCTTATCAAAAAAGACGCTATTAAAATCCTCACATATTAATGTCAAATATGTGAAGGAATCTTGATACCAAATCCATTAAAACAGGTTGTAATTTTATTTCTTGGTTATTGATGTCCGTAAAATGAAGTATACGCTTCGTTTAATTCCTTCGGTCATGAGCTTGAAAACAATACAGGGATTATAGTTGGAAAAGCTGACATCAGCATTGCGTGACATTTGGGACTTTTTTAAACATAAATTTATAAAAAGATAAACTAAAATTGTTAGATTCTAATTAATTTCTGAAATGCTTTCTTGACTGTAGCTGGAATTTATTGAAATACCGCAAAATTCTAATTTCTAAACCAAACTATGTCAACCAGTGGGGATAATCGAGGTAATTATATGATTAAGAGGGGGGGGGGATGATGCATGAATGATGTTATTCCAAAATTCAATTTGTATCCTGTTCCTTTTATATTAGCATATATGCATAATCTACCAAAATTTTAAAGATTCAAGCATAAGTATAAGCATATTTTTAAGATAAATAGCTGTAAAATGCTAAGCATGTAAAAAACCATCCAATTGATGGTCAAATAAGTTGACCAAAAATGATCTCATACAGTATTGGGGAATAAACAAGAATATTACATCCTTGAAATAAGAAATATAGCAATATATTTGTTTCTCTTGAAAATACAATAAATTTCAATTTACTCGTGTTGATAATCATCAGAAAAAAAAATAGTTGAATAGTAAATAAACTTAAACTTGGTACAATCACCTGCTTACAACAACTTCAGAGGTAATAATGTTTAATATAGCAACATCGAAGAATGCACACACCAAATGTATACATGTCGTTTGTCTAAAATAAAAATTTTCCCTAGAGGAGAATGAGGACTGGGCAGGAAACAGAAACAAGTGATGAAGCAAGCGTTACAAAATAATATTATTCAGAAAACAAATTAAATTCTGTGCAAGAGGACAAGTGTCATACTCAATGTAAAAGGTTATTAAGATTTTGACCAAAGATGCATGTCGATTAAAAGCGATTAAAAGAGAAACTTACAACAATCACATTCTGCGCACCAAGAGCGTCACGTATGAAAGTTTATTCCCATGATAATTTAATGTCTTGTACGAAGTGCCAATGATACGATTCTTATCATAAGGGCCATTGTAATTGGTATACGTTATATGAGGAGATATGCAAGTGTTTACTTTTCCATAATACCACCATCCACCGTAATTGTAATCCTTTGCACAGTTATAACTTGATGCTCCATCGTTGTCTCTGTCGTACGTTGAGAATTGATGTTTGTTGTTGTTGTATGATTGGTTCAAGCTAGAAACATGAAGCATGTATTCAGACTTTTCATTGTCGACTTGAAAGTGGTTGAAGTTCATATCGTGATTCCATGGCTCTTCAAAATCATAATATCTAATAAACGACTTTGATCCCCTTGGATAAATAGCTCGTGCAGTCAACAAATGAATATTATCGTTACCCAGCCAGAATTCCCGTTGAAGTTTGCCAAAACCATCTTTGTATTGTTCCCAATTTCTGTAAAAGTTGGTTGAACCATCCATTCTTCTTTGGATGACAGTCCAACCCCCTCCATTCGTCGTTTGGTCACAAAAGACTTGTATTGTTTTTGAACCATTCAGTGTGACTTTGTAGATTCCATCAACTCTGTAACCAGTTAGATAGAATTCGAAACAATCTGTTTTTGCTGGCTGGTTTTGACAATCACAGTAAAAGTTTTCTGGAAGATTAAAGTCATCTTTGCAAATACATGGTCCACATTTTCCACTGGCATGAAGACTGCAATATGTTGTTTGTGTTGCTTTGAATTTTTCCAATTCTTCAACTCGTGCTTTTAGAAGTTTCACATCACTTGCAAGATCAGCTTTTGTACCACCATAAAAAATGGTACTAATCACAAGAAATACCGTAAAGTGTTTCATGTTGCTTTTTCGTAGTCTTTAAAGTAGAATCTGATATGAGGTCTTCCAAAAATTAAGTGTGCTTTTATACTATTTCAAAAATAAGAAAACTTTGCATTTTGTTGTTATAGGAGTTCATTTGAATTGTTTGCTTTCATGTATTTGGATATGTTTTGTTTCAAACGTTATTATATATAAAGGGACTTGTATAAGACGCAAGTTCTTTGGCAACATCTACATGTTTTGACGTGATTTTGTAAACAACACAAAATCAAAAATATTCCAAAAATGAAAACATTCTTAATAATTTTTGTTTTGACTTGTGACAATTTCGATAAGCTACCTTTTCGAAAAACAAAACAAATTTGCAACAAGCTGACGTATCTTGCGGCTTGAAAATATACCACTGTCGCAAGTGGAAATTTGTATCCAGTTGTTTATAAGATTAGTGGTTAATAACTTCTGCGTACAAAACTTAGTGACCAAAGGGGAGCTGCTGCTGGAGTTTTTAAAAATGGACTTTGTCAAGGACGGTTTTTTTTTCTGATTTCGCGACTCTTTGTAGGACTAGCTGAGATAAAAATTGTACCTAATCAGCGGCGCATTCTCTTACCCCGCCCCCGGATGTTGTAACTAGTGGGAAACGTTTTGAGTTTTAATGAACAAATATGACTTGTTTATCAATCCTCTGAATTTTTCAATACATAAATCTACGTTTTTTAACCCTTTTCATCCTGGACTATTTAGGCGCTCTGAAAAAAACTTGGCCGTCTGCATTTATCCTGAAGTAGTAATGATGTGGTGATGCATCGTAGTAGACCCTCAACTAACAACCATTTTTACTGAGAAGTTTCTGGAATGTCATTTTGGATTTGGATATTTTTTATCTCCACGGTGTAAAATATTTGTACTCATTTTTGAGATTTGAACATCTTTTATGACCACTTATGCTATGGATTTGAAACTTCGCAAATGGAAGTTTGAGATAAGGGATGCAGTTTAAAGGTTTAGAATGTGGGTGGAAAATAAAAAACCTGTTTTTCAGCAAAGCATAATATTTTATTTGAGGTTATTTTGCTGGGATTGACCTAACTTGCATGAGATAACTAGCTTAAGATCTTCATTGTTTTTCCAACAAAGGGATCTAACGGATTTAGAAAAATGTAGAAGATGGCTATATTAACTACAAAAAATTTGATCGGATAAAAATTAAGCAGAAATATTTTGGGCGAAGTTATTTTGACGCATTTTTTAGGATTTGGGCGTGACAAATTTTGAGAAGTACAATTGATTTGGGCGAAACCTTTTTAATATCGTTTCTTGCGTTTATCCTTTGTAGAATGACCTTTTTATACCTTATCCTAGAATGACGTGAAATCTCAAGATTTTAAGAACAAACGAATGCTAATAGTAGACTTTAGATTTAAAACAATAATGATATGTGACAATTTTTTTCGTCACTCGACCATATTGATGAACGTTAGCAATAAGTTTTGATCTAATATATTTCACTTTCAATAATGCCAGATAATACATACACCTTTCCCGAGACTAATTTTTCAAGTCATGCCAAGTTTCAAATCAAAAACAATCGTGAAAACTGACTATCAATCAAAATTATACAAAGAGTAGATAATTATAATGATACAATTGGGAGCTTGTTGTCTAGACAAAATTTACTTGAAAACGAGGCCAGACTTGAAAATATCAATCTCGGAAATGGTCTATTTATTTCTTGAAATGCTGGGTGACCAGCGTGTTTTTACAGACCTGGCATAAAAGAAAGACATTTTGCACTTTCCGGTCCGCAAATTTGACTTTCTGAATTTTATCACAAAAATGAATTTTTAATCTTGAAAGACAAAAATACCTTTGCTTCAGTATATTTCGGTCAATATTGTGTTCACTTTTGATTTTCAGTAAATGAAGCTTCGTCCAAATGGGAATTCTTCAATAGTATTATTTTAAGGAAATTAGGTTAAGAAGTGCTTCCAAAGACTAATAATTCACCTATTCAAATTAATCGGGGAAAAATGGGAAAAGTTCATTTGCAGAAAATTTGGGCATTTTTCCAACATTGGGCGAAAATGATTTTGGTGTTCATTTTGTCCCAAATTTTGTCACGCCCAAATTTTTTGTAGATATCACCACGTCACTAAAACATTTTAAAATCTGGTATTTTAGTTTCGCCCTCCCCTGATACTTTTTCAATAAGCATTGAATCCTACAAAAAAAAAACTTGTCGATGTACCAATACCTTATATTATTTGGTATGCGACATTTCTTGCATAAATATTAAATTATATACTTAAAATATATTGTTCAACCTTATCATTATATCAAAATGATCAAACTCCTTACTGGGACTAAGCAAGAAAAATACATCTTCAAATAAGAAATAGTAGTAGTACAACAGTATCTATATCTCAATATTTAATCTTTGCCAGAGAAAAAGAAATAGGTTAAATGGTAAATTAATATGAACTTGGTTGATACAAATACATGTCCAATCACTTAAGGAGAAAATGTTCCACAAAAACCGGATACACCAACTGAGTATATCTTTTGTCTGAAATAAATAGAAATAACTTGTGTTAGACGAGAATTAGAACTGGGCTACCAGCAAGCTACATAAGCACCCACTGTGAAATAATCACACGATAAGATATTAATTAACAGTAACAACCAAGTAAAAAGTGAGAATGATCATGGATGACGAATTGGGATAAGAACAGTGTGTTCCTTAGACATTGAAAATTGAAGATTCTTTACAATTAATTCATACAGATATTGAAAGAGAATTTTTTCAGAATATCAGGTCGATCTTCAGGGTAGATTCAGATCAACAAAAAATGATAGAGATTAGCAAGGTTTATATAAACCTAAAAATATTGAATCTATTTTTCATTCGAAAGTAATATCATCCTTTCTACTCGACTATTTCGATGGATGCTTGTCTCAATGACAAAATACACGTTTTTTTTTATAAGAAAATTTTTTATAAGAAAATGAGCCTCAAAAACCTCAAAATATTAAGAAAATTTTAAGAAAATCCCCAGCCTCAGCGTGTTAAGATCCAATTTATGGAGACCTTGATATTTACATTTACAGTTACTAAATCACCATAATTTCAAACACAACACAATCAAGTTTCTTTTTTTCCAGTCAAATATATATCCTAACAAAGTTTTATCCTAAAAGTAACAAAATAAGTATTTTTTCTTCAACTCATAAAGAAAACAAAGGAAATAGAGGAATAAAAATTAAGAAAAAAATTAAGAAAATCTCAGCCCATATTCAGGCATTTTGCTAAGAAAATTGAGGCTGAGGTCAAAAAACGTTTTTCTTATAAACCAAACGCAAGAGCATACCTTTTCATTTTTTATTCCAAAATAAAACCCTGAAGATGCTGCAAAGTTGATTCACGTGATTGAAAAATCAATAAGTTACATACAACAAACAAAATAAATAGTATCAAAAAAGTATAGGGAAAACGTTATGCTACGTTGCAAAATAAATTGAAGGTTAAATCTTTCATTTGTGGTAGCACAAGAATGCTGTAACACAGTAGGAAAAATCTAGACTTAATGGCTGTCGTTGATATTTTTCTCAAGATAAAAATAGAAACGGCAATAGACCATATTGAAGATGGCAAATAATGCAATGTATTCTGGTCGATTGGAATTACACAGGGATCATTATTTTAACTAAAATTTGTTCCATGACCTTTTTATTTGAAATCAAAGTGCTGACAGTAGCGAAAAAATAGGCAAAGATTTTTCCATTTTAATGATCTTATCTCTTTTTGGAATGGTTTTTTAATTTCTAAATCCTGGATGAGTCAGATTTTTCAAATTAGAATCGTGAAAATTTTACTTTCAAAAACTTTTCAGCGCGTATAGGCAAATTTTGAACTGATTTTGAGATATGAACAACAAAAATTGACCAATTGTGACAAATAATCAAATTTTAAAGGCATTATAACAGATGTTATAAAGCGGTGCGCCAAAAAAAAATTCATGTTTTTAATTCCTGAATTGGAGTGGTTCCCTCTTTCCTGAAACTTAAAAGCATGGAAAACATACAACCATACAAAACAAATTAAAAAGATGATACAATGTGGTAACCAACCAACCTTTTTGACACACTTACCCCTGTTTTTGTCGTCCTTTTCCAGGTTGGTTTTTAATTTGTTTTGTATGGTATTTCGCTTGCGCATAATCCTTATATTTTTATAATACATATATTTGTTCGATTCCCTACTTAATTTTTCATCTTTCGAAATCTTTATTCTAGTCACCGCCGTCCGAACACGTACGAATGGCTCTACGATTAATGATTACGAGTGCGGCACGACTACAAGTAGAATGTAAAAGTCGTTCGCTCGATCAAGCCATGCTGACTCAGCAAGTTATCCAATGTTCGTACGATATTGCAAAAGCCGCCAAACAATTAGTGACGACATACAATGAAGTAGCAGCCGCCCATGCAGCCGCCAATGCGCCTGGAAATTAGGAAGCTATACTTTGAAGCCACATTTGGGAATTATGTGTCTCTAAGGTCTCTTGTCATTCGAAAGATGTGAACTAGCTTTAATTAATTTATAGAAAAATTCTAGATAAATTTATATGAAATCGTCCACCAACGGATGAATTAAATACAGACCGGAAAGCTTTTTTTATTTTCGTTAAGAGGACAGACTTCATTCGATTTGATAACTCAAAAAGATTAATACCAAAAAATCAGTTGGAAAATTATTGAGGCAACTTACTGTCAAACGTGCGACATATTTCAAATGGACTTCAATTATAGCAAACTCTCGTCAAAAAGACGTGTATTGGTTGCCCGTATTTCAATAGGATTTTTACTGTGAAGTCTGTGCTTTTAAGTAGTGCTTTTGTGAAGCATATAGAAATCATAATGCTGGTTCAATATACTATTAAGCCCTTGGATTAAATTAATCCTTGGAATTATAATATAATCCATGAAAAAGCAAGCATGATTTTCTGTCAAAATTTGTAAAGAAAGTCAAATAGTGTCAGAAATTCTCGCGGGAAGAAAACTTCTCGGTTTCGTGGTTTTTTCGAAATTCGCGAAATTTTAAGTCTTTAAGAACCACGAAGATTTAAAAGTTTTTCAACTGTAAGATCCGTATTTTGAACTCCATATATGCGAAAATGCTGGAAAATTAGTACGCGCAAAAGTTTATATCGATAAGGTAGTTATATATATACGCTATTATGATAAAGCTTGCAAAACTCTCTTGACATGAATCTTCCGTAAGAAAAATCTCAAAGAGACCCTTTGTAGGATGAGGTTTCGAGATACACTTGCCTCGATCATCCAGACATAATCATTTGAACTTCAACTGCGGAAAGTTGTTGTCACGAGAATTTTTGTTACTTTATAAAGAACTGTATGTATGTAGGAACAAGGCAAATATTTTAAAGCAATCAAATGCATTGTGCACGATTTTTTTTTTGTAAATATGTATTCGAACATTAGAAATGACGAATTTATGATCCTGATTCTAATCAAAATGTTATCAGGGGGTTGATAATATATTCCCTACGCTTCAAAATGGAATGTTTTCACCCCTTGTAATGGAATATTTTAGATTTATTAATATCATTAGCCGTTTTTATAAATATAAATTTATGTTTTTGTGTTTTTTTTATTTTTCTAGAATTCCCCGTTTTTCTTTTTGAAATTGATGAACTTACGAACGATATTAGTGGTAGATCCTCCTCATGACCCTCTAATCAGCGAACGTTGGTTTTTGATGGGGAAATGTACCAGTTCGGTATTTTAGACCGCTAATAGTTATCGGAGAATTAATCGAAACGATTGGTCGACTGAATCGAGTGGTTCGAGTCTAAAAATATCGGTTAGGTTTATCGTAGCATAGTTTTGCTTGAATCTATCAAGTTTTATCCCCAATTTTATTTTACGTTCGAAAATTCTTCCACTTCTTTTTCTTCAATCTTTCCTACGAAGCAATAAATTTTTAGATAAAAAACAATTAATAAGTAAAACGATACGCAAACCTACCAGTTCTCGAAATTATTTATTTCATACGAAAAAATTCGCTTTGAAAACCAGCTTAAGATTAATTTGATTACTGTTGATTCCAAGGTAACACGCCATGTAAACAAAACACGAATTACACAAATTTAAAGTTTTCTGATTCTTGTTCTGCAGTTGTTTTTTGTTTAAATTATTTACCCGAATTTCGGTGTGTTGTTTTCTTTATTGCCCTTTTGTCTTTGAAAGTATAGATTTATTATATTTATAAATGTTTGTCGCAAAATATATATATATATTAATGAATGAAGCTTTAATTGTAGTGTAATCTTAACTAATGGCAGGTTACAGTTTTGACAAATGGATCGTGCGAATCACGCCGCTTAGTCTGGCGAGCGGGCGAACAGTTCGTATTATGCTCATATGATCCTACATTGTCATTGGTATAATTTCAATTTGTTCGTTAGCAATTTAGTCTGTACCAGACCAGTGTATCATTTCCCGTTCCGCTACAGAGCCAGGCACAGGCTACTGCGACTGCGAAAGACTTTTATGAAAATCTGATGGCACATCTATGAAAGGTCTTTCCTTTGACTTTCAGAAAATCAAAACAAAAAAGAAAAATAGCAATTTGTTGAGAATGTATAGCTCCGTAAAAAAAAATACCTATTTTTCATTTGCGATGACATCATCAAGTAACCATGGCAACCATCGTTTATTCAGCATGATTTTTTTAGTTGTCTTATTGAGGGCTACCTCCATACCAAAGTTTGAGTTTCTAGCATAAGCCAATCTGGAGTTATATCTTTTTCACTGATTTTTAAGGTCGCAGCTGCTTACGACTCCCTGAATCCGCTCCTAGGTATTTTGTCTAGTGTTTAACTTTATTCAATGAATTTATTTTGTTGATGAACACATTTATTTGAAAACTTCAATAAAACATGCTTGTTATCTTTTAGTGTTTTTAGCCTTCTCCTTCTTGATACTAGCAGCCGTTTTGCCAGATAACTATGAAACATCTATAAAAACTCATAGGTTTTCACGCAGAAAAAATCAGCACAAGTCAACGTTTTTACAGAAAAAAAGGCCTGAAAAATACGCGCGAAGGGTGTGAACAGGCGGACTCTCGGAAGTAGTAGACAGAGAATTATGACGAGTATAACTCGACAATATCAATTTGTAAATCGACCAAGATCTCATGCTACCTCATGTGTTTTTAATTTTCTCATTTTCGACCTTCAACGTGACGCCCCTGACTGCACGCAATTAACTTTTTAAATTTTGTTAATAACTCTCATCTGACTAATTCCTAGATTATTATTAGTGAAAAGAACATAGAAGTTTGCCCTAAATACCCTGAACGCAGCACCTAATAAAACCATGGGTCAACCTTTGCAAGAGATAGTAACAATAAGTCTCCCAGTTCGAGGGAAGAAACTTTTGCAAATTAAAAAAATACAATGAAAGTATAAGTCGGCCCTGTGATATATAATATAATTTTGCTATTATTCTAACCTTTTTGATAGCGGAAAGGAAAATTTGAAATATACCTTCGGAATAAACTTTCGAATAATCATGAAAGTTTTTTTTGATTTCCATTAAAAACAAATGCTAAAGAAACTGTATGAAACGGTGATGAGCTTGAAAAGGTGGAAGTTCTCACTTATCGCAGGTCTTCAGTTTCGCGATTTTAAAAATAATTTTTCTTGCAGATTTTTTATTTTTGCGAAATAGGCAAATTTTTTGGACAGAATTTTGCCTCATAGGTGCAATTTTTGTGAAGCAAAGCCAGACACTTTCTTGCGGTTTTTAATAAGCCACCGTATAATGTTCACGGAAATTTGAACATTTTTCTGGACCTAGGAGCTCTGCAACTCATGCACCGGAGATTGGTCACCGCGGTCCAAAGATTCACAAAATGTTGACAATTCCCGGCGCAAAATCGGTTAAAAAATGTCTTGGATTTTCTATTTCTTGTTCTACGAATATTATCAATTTCCTTGAACTGAAAGAGCTGAAAGTTTATATGTTAAGAATTTCATTTTTTGATTTAAGTATCGTATTTTTCATGTAAAAATATCATAACCTTTCAAGTTTAAACATGAATACTTTGTTTAGCATTAATTTCAAAGTGTTAGATAACTTTAAAAAATGAATAATAGACAATATTCAATCAATTTCCTGGAAAAATCTTTCAGTAGTTGTACCCGATAATAGGGAAATCCCGTTTTTTGAATATAAATAAAGCTTCAAAGTAATGAAAACACGAATCATAGCAATTGCTAAAGACGTAGAAAGTTGTTTCAGTATATCTCAGCAAATTTATTCTAGAAATATCATCATTCATCAAGCACGATGACGAGCAAATTTATCATTTATCAATTGCAATCATTCTGTTAAGTAAGTACTGTTGTCTTATGATACTGTATATTCTTACTTCGATAAAATCATGGAGGTATGCAATAAATGGAGTGACAACTTGCAGGTTAATGATCCCGTCTTTCGGAAGAATATAGCTAACTTTCTCAGGACATAGGCTCCCCAAAATATTATTTACTATAGCATTCAATTTTTTTTCAAAATGTATTGATTTTTACATCTAATGAAAAAGAAGATGCAGGGCTATCTAAGGATATACTAAAATCGCTCTGAAATCTTGCATTACGTTTAACGAATATAAAAGCAGATATTTTTACTGTCAGTATTACATTTTTCTGCAATGAAATCTTTCATACCGTCGAAAGTAAATAAGGTTTTGATGCGATTTTTATATCTAGATAGCTCTCCTTCTTCTCTTTTTCCTCGTTTAATGATAATTTTAACGTGAAAATTATTTCGAACGCTAAAGTGAACGATGATTTGGTGGCCTTTTTGTATCACATATTGAGAGTGACACCTCTTTTAAAACCAATCCGTAATTTTCAGTATTAATACCGGGTGACCCAAAAAAAAGTATAAGCGTTTGGTTTAGTATTTCTCAACAGCCATTTGTAAAATACAAACGAAATGTTTTGCATCAACGAAACGAAAGGTTAACTTAAATTTTGGTGTATAAATTTTCAA
>JAUBWS010062621.1:0-15202 GCA_032270445.1 Darlingtonia californica | reverse complement strand
GGTCCTCCTACGTCACAAAACCAAGCAACTTTTTTGCCGGGTATGCTTGTAAAAGAATTTTCAATATTTTGTCGGCATAATTTGACAGTTGCACCCCCCCTGGAAAAATGTCTCGCCACGGCCCTGATTATAGGTTTTTCAACAGCAAACGAGGCCAGTTAGCGACCTGTTTCATTTCTTTCTTGGTTTCTTGGAAATGAAGCAGGGCATACGATGATATATATAGTTTCCACTTAGGTTTTTCTGTGACGAAGTGCGACATGTAATGATGTGTATATTTTCCACCTAGGTTTTTCTGTGACGAAGTGCGTCATGTAATGATGTGTAAAATTTCCACCTAGGTTTCTCTGTATCGAAGAATGGTCTTTTATCTCCTGGTTTTGTGGATACTGTGGATATGAGTGACTTCAAAATCAAAAATCATCGTAAGAAACGTATCAAATTACGTTGGCATATATTTACATTGTAATTGCTCAACCCATCTCTTATGAAATATCGATTTACCATGCGATCAAGAAAAAATCCCAATTTATTTTGGGTAGATCAAGGACTCCGGAAAAGCAAAAAAATAAGAAATACCTTCCGGGAAATGTTGGAAAGTTGTCCGGAACTGTCTTGGAAGTTGTTCATGATTCAAATGATAATGTGAGCAAGAAAGAATAGATGGTCGATCGATTTTTCCCGAAATCGACGATTAAAGAGAACGAGCTCTACGTAGTTGGAAACAGTCATCGACGTTCAAGGAAGATTGGTAGAAACGGATGACATATCGGAACAACATTTAAAAGTCGAATTGATGAAATATAGAAAAATGGTTAGTGCTGCTTTCTTTGATCGCAATAATAATGAAGATAACGATGGTGAAATTGTAAAAACTTGTTTCATAGATGATCGAGATTGTGGAAATAATGATAAATGAAGTGAGCAATTGAGTTATGAAATGAGAATGATATAACTATAATAAAATTTGTCCTGTGAATGATGGAGATAATAAAAGCAAAATTATGGAGAACACAATGGAGACAGCAACTGAAGAAACAGTGGTGAGTGGGGACTTAAAAGTTAAAAATGATGGAGATGATAAAATAGAGATTGGATGAATAATAATGGTTACTTTAAAATTTAACGTTCCTTTAAACGAATTCATTTTCTAGAATCTTGATAATAAGAAGATTGATATTTTTTCTGTTTAAAATATTCCAGTTTTAATATATAGTTTTAATATTTGTGAGGTTAAAAAATGACGTAAATTTTACATTTGTTGTTAATTATTCATGGTGACGACAATTTGACCTATCTGCCTGAACAGAATCATAATTAGATCAACAGCGTAGACAGCGTACTTCTTTTGAGCCATAGTTGAACTTAATTTCATAAACTATAACGTTGCAAACTTTTAAACCCTACCTTAACTACACTGAGTATTCTGCTCTATAAAAGCTAGAGTTTTAGTCTGTAACCTGGTTCGTGTATTAACAGAAAAGAAATCTGTTGTGTGTCTGTTTTACGGATTCTCATTGCAAACTTTTAAACTCTACCTTAACTACACTGAGTATTCTGCTCTATAAAAGTTAAAGTTTTGGTCTATAACCTGATGCGTGTATTAACAGAAAAGTAATCTGTTGTGTGTCTGTTTTACGGATTCTCATTTTTACTTCCACTTTTATATTTTTAAAATTCATGGGGGGCTTGGAAAATATTGAAATTTCCAAGAATTCGTTTAAGTGTACCCAATCTGATACGATAAATTGGCATTCAAGGAAAAATAGGAAGAAATAAAGTACAAAAGAGATCACATATCAAAGCTCCATATTTTAACATATTTAACCTTCTCAATCTCTACTTCCAGCTGGAAAAATATGTCACTCACGGAACATTTCAACTTTTGTCCTAAGAAAACCTTTGTCCAGTTTTGAAATTTCTTGTTCATGTTTTTTTATCACTTTCCACGTGAGACAGGTAAAAACCACAACTAATACAATTATTAAGTTAATATTTCGATCACATAAACCACGTTTTCAATCCAATGACATAGACGATGATTTTCGAACTTACCTATCTTACAGTTATTATGATGTATACTGTTAGTTTACAAATTTAAGTATCACTTGACCTTGAATTGTGATAATTGATTTTACATATGTGATATATTTGTATGTTAACTTTTAACAGTTTCTTTTTCTCCAAAATTTATCATATAGAAGGAATAGGTTATTAGTATCTAATCATTCAACATTCCTATCTGAAAATCAAAACAGAGTTGAACTTTCTTCTATCTTGAGATACACTGAAAACCCCAATTATTTTAGAGAATATGCTGACCGAGTGGACCGAGCAAATCAACATCATAACAAGGTCTGTGTATATCACTTTGCAGACTTTAATACCTACTTACTTTAAAACACTTCAAAAGATTTACTTTGATGAAAACACGAAAAAACTTTGGCTGATTCTTTCCAAATTAGACTACCGCAACAGAGTTTATGGCAAACTCCCTCAGTACTCAATGAGGAAATCGCTATGCGTCTAGACCTGTGCCACTGGGTATTTCAAAGGTAAATATGCCAAGATCCAAGACGTTGTCGACATAAAATGGTTACCGGTTGAAGAAAACATCGAATTCAAACTTGAAAAATGAAAGAAGTCCAGTATTGAAAAATAGTTTGACTTTTTTTGTATTTATTAGTTTTACGATTTTTTTTTAGTGTTTTTTTCTTTTTTATTTAAACACTCCGAAGGCAACTTTGAGTTCAGTGTCATATCGAAAAAAAGTGTATTTAACAAACATTATTCATAAGCACATACCTAGTAAGGTGAAGTAAGGTACTAATTAAGGAAAAATTTTTAGTGATAAATTTTTTTTTTCTTCAATATTTGATATATTTAAGTCTGCATCAAAAATTCTTATTAGTAATCTTATCAGTATTTGACTCTAATTTTGACGAATTTTTTTTTACCTGTTTGTCCGAGCTTTTACTTGTTTTTCGCTGTTGCATATTTACGATCGTTAGGAAAATAATATAATTTACCTCATGGTCATACCAAAATTATATTCTAGTCGTAACATTTACAATCTCAAGATCAGTTTTGTTCAAACTTACTACTTTCTGCTTTTACGGCGACGTCCATAATTCAAAGCTATAAAGAAATCCTTGAGACGAGGTTGAATGGTCAAGTTTTAACTGCAATCTTAATCATAATCTAATCCAGTATTCATTTTACTCAATTTCGCTTCAGCTTCACGTTTACGTTTTGCTAAAAGAGTCAACTAACTTTGTGCCCACTTTTGTTATCACACGCTATTTTTACTATTGTTACTTATTATTTTAAGCAATTTATTTATTTATCTAATTAATTTATTATATAGGCAGAGGAACCTTTGTAATTATAAGGAACATAATTAACGTTAACAATATTAGTAACAATAACAGTAATAATATTAATCTAGATGTATGGTTAAGGTTCTTATGAGAAGTTTTAATACTTTCATATTGATATTGGCACTACGTTAGTTGAAAAGTCAAGGAAAAAAGAGGAGGAACTCAGGTAAATATCATGGGAATCTCGATAATATATCTGAAGATTCCTGCCCTGTACGTCTACTGGGGTAAATAGCTGCGTACACGCAACACGACCGTTGCGTTATATTCTTAACAAAATATGCATAAGGTCTGAAGATAATTATAGTCAGCTATGATGTTTTTTATCTAGGAACTAGAGTCCTCTGTGAAATAGGAGAGATAGAGAGAGAGAGGAAGTAATTGTCAATTTGTGGAATTAAAAGAATTTCTCCCATATTTTGATTTAAAGAGAGTCACCATAGAAACAGTAATTACTTCCTTCTTAGTATCAATAGAAGGCTGCCTATACTTGTACATAAATAAGGAAGTAAGGAGTAAAAATGTTTGTCATTTCTAAGAAAACATAACGGGACGAGAAGGGAGGCATAATTTCAGTTAAATTTATCCTCAAAAACACTTATTACTGAGAAGATGTTACAATAAATCATGGTACAGTAAACTTGAAATGGAAAAAAACTATAATAGATGAAATTATAAAGTATTTGTACGTTTTTTATAAGAACAAACTATATAAGAACGTACAGCTTCAAATGGCAAAACGTTTAGAACCTGTTAAGGATATTTGAAGGCTTCAAAAAGCTATTTTCTAAGAAAAATTGTAAATTCAGTGATTTCAACCTGTTTTTTGCTATAATTGATAGCAAATTAGGAACATTTCTTAGCTCTAAATCCCGTCTTAGAAATTAGTCTTTAAAAGTGGTTGAAACTAAATTTATGAAAGCTAATGTCTTGTGATAAAAATTATATTCACAGCTGACGTGGAAACCTTGTTATAAAGATAATGAAAAAAGAATAATTTCACGCTGTTTTATATGTAAAATATGTGATGAAAAATGATTTTTTGATATGTTGTACAAATTTTGTTCATGGTAGTCTTTGAATATCATGGTTATGAGATATTTTGTTGTAGCTTTCAGATAATTTTGGGACAATATCAACTAAGTTAAGCTGCCATATGGCAACCAAATATGAATCTAGCTAGTTAAGTTAAATACTGTAAATGTTTTTACGTGTAGTTTTTCGGTAAAAAGTCCCTTAAAACGTTTACTACGTTTAATTGTGGTTTACTTGGCCAAAACTCACTAACATATTTGTCCTCTTTATAGCGCAAAAGTCCGTAGTCTGATCACAGACCTTAACAGATCACGTGTGGTGAGGTCTGCGATCATACTAAACAGTCCGTTGATGCTTACTACGGAAAACGAATATATTCGTGACTAATTTAGCCAATTATTTTATTAGTGGCAATTACTTATAGGTAGTTTTTTTTGTCTCAATTTAGTCAAAGAAATGTCACTGGAACGACATTAATATAATTTTACCCCTTCTATATTCGTATTTTCTCATAAGACAAGAAAATTCATTAATCACACAAAATAATTTGTATACAACTGTTCTTTGCAACTTTGAGATTATTGCACAACTTTGTTATTTTCTTCCCGCAACTTTGTAATTATTGTGCTGCACAACTTTGTAATTACCAAATATTTAGAGATGTTCGCAAAAATCAATTTTATTAGCGATGGTCATTGCTAAGGTCTTTTATCATAATTCACAAGCACTGTTTTTCTAAGAAACACAAAATCGATATTCTTAATGTTCTACAATTTTTGGTACTGGGATAAAACTGTCTATAACTTTCGATTTTTTTGCTAGTTTCGAATTAAACTTAAAACAAAAGAACTTTAATACCTTTAATCCCAATACCTTTAATTCAACGTCATCATTTTTATGTAAGATAAGGCCATCATTAGGGTAATTCTTGGTAATGGAACAAAACTGTCTATAACTTTCGGTTTAGAACGCTAAGAACTTGGAACGTTGCTTATAAAAGAAACATTTGCAGTGATGCTTATAAATAAACTTTTTCAGTTTTCCGCCTTGAAAGTAATGAATTTGAAAAAATCTAAAATCTGGATTTCTGAAATTTGTTAAAAAAAGACAGATTTTCCAATTACAAAGTTGCGCAGCTCAAGAGTTGCGCAAAATAATTACAAAGTCGCACCGAAATTACAAAGTTGCGCAGAACAACTAACTCATCCAACACAATATTGCAACTCGGGGTATAACTTGGGCTGCTTTTATGTAAACGTGGCCTAAATCTCAACTCAGTAGTACCAAATACCACCGGGTGCAATTTTCAACCCATTCTAAACCCACCTATACATGCACTCACTTTAAGATTGTTCTACTAACACCGAATTAAGTTTACCTAACTTCCAGAGGGTCGAAATACTCGCGTAAACCTCGACTCACAAAACATTACTTGTGTCATGAAAGTTTCGAAATCTATTTTTGCTATCCTGGTTACCTAAAATAACATAGTATAGCAAAAATTGAAAGATCAATGGTATATTTTAACATCTTTGGCATTTTCTTTTAAAAATACAAGTTATTTCAGAATTTAAGACGAATATATTCATCGTCCGTAGTCACGCGTTAAGTATTTCTGCTCATTAATCATCTTGTTATTATATACACCACTTTCAATTTCGAAATAGCATTTATATACATTTCACAAATAAAACTATCAGAGGATTGTGACAAGTGTAACATAAATGTGAAACGAGAAAAGCATCGAATCCACATTGCTCATTGATCTGGTAATAGTGCTAGGTTAAGCAAACCAAGATCTACATCTTACCGGCAGCCGAGCTTTGACACTGATTGATTAGGCTACTGAAAGTTGCTCAGCTTGCTGATTTCCAAATCAGCTACGCAACATTATTTTTTGTAGATTTCGGTTTGCTTAACCTCTCTAATGTCACATGGCGAGGTAGTAAGGTTTGAATCAGAGTTGTGCTGCTCAAGACCATTAGTGTGAAATCATCGGATCGATAGCTAAGACGCGTGTGAATGGACAATTCTAATTTCAATATATACCCAATGATGCGTCATGTTTAAAACTATTATGAATTCTTGTGGTTTTCACCATAAACAATAAAACTTGAATATACCCATTGCTCTTACTTCGTACCAAAGCTTATATCGCTTCAAGGACATTGAATTCCCTGTTGAACCGGGGCAGTCTACATTCCGCTTTGATATTTCTGGACGATGCTTCTATCAAGAGCATCTGATGATTCCAGCAGCATAAAATACCTCTTTTCGTTTTACAAAAAGGCTATTTTAACAATACAACAAGTAAAAATGCGTATATATTTTCAATGTTTTATTTTATTTGATGGCGTCATCAAGTAACTATAGCAACCATGAGTTTTTAAAGATGCTTTTTGCACTACTCCTATTGAGGATTATCTCCATTATATCATCAGCACATTTTGAGATCTTAGTCGTGCGCATTTTGAGGTCTGCCGAAATAAAATTGGTGGGGGGGGGGGGGTAAGAAAACTTCGCAAATGGATTTAACTACCCTGTACTACCCTGTACCAGAGTTTCTCACTGAAGATAACGTAAGTATTCGTATTCCTCTTCGTTCGGCATTATTTTATTTTACAGTCTACTGGATAACCGGCTTAAACCTTGAGATGCGGTGAGCATTTTCAAGATACCTCGCTGGATTCCTTAACCTATCGGGTAATTTTAACCATACGCATGTTTTTTATATATGTATAAGTTTAAACCATATACACTCTTTTTTATATAAAAAACATTTCATTAGAATTTGACCCTGATATATGCCAAAATGCTAAGTAAAATCTCCAGCCTGAAGTTCAATCAAGTTAAGAAAAAAAAAATTCAAATCTTTATTGCTTTCTAACATATTTGGGGGTCTTACTTACCTGTAATAGGTTGAATAAAGACAGAGATCAAAGGCACTACAGTGATAGGAATTTTGTGCTGTGTATAGGATATTTTCAAAAAGATTTTTACCTATGCGTACTATTGGTCTAGATTCTTGCAGAAAATTTCAAAAAAGAGCCAGCCTCAAAATACGTAAATTTTAAGACATTTCAGCCACATTTGTGAAAATTGAGCCTTTGCTCAAGGATAGATTTTCTTATAGAAAAAAGCGTGTAAGAACGTAAAAGGCTTTAAATGGCAAAATGTGTAGATCAGCCTGTTAAGATATTTGGTAGCTTAAAAGGCTATTTTCTTAAGAATATACTTAAGTTCATTGATTTCAACTCGTGTTTTTGATATATTCATTAAGAACAATTTCAGAATATTTTTTAGCATCAAATCCGAAAAATTTACGAACACATTCGAAGGCTTACTCAAATTTGGATGTTCTTATAGAAAACGTGAACCATTTTTTAGCCACTCTTTACAATGCTTATGACATTTTATTGTCTTTCATTAGCTGTACAAATCAAATTACACAACAACTTTCAGGGCCGTGGCGAGACATTTTTCCAGGGGGGCTGTAATTGTCAAATTTTCCGACAGTTTGAGGTATTCTTTTACGAGCATACTCGGCAAAGAAGTTGCTTTGTTTTGTGACGTAGGAGGACCCACCATGGTTGGCTCCGACACGCCCGAGAAACATTTTGAACTTTGATCCCTTTAGATTGGCTTAAAACGCATTCCCGACGACAAATAAATGTTGATAAAACTCAAATTTCTAACACTAAGTTTTGAACGAGCGGTCTACGTGGACACGTAAATATTTGCCGACAAAGTACAGAATAAGTAGGATTTTCCGACAAAATTTTTTCCAGGGGGAGGAGGGGGGGGGGGGGGTGTTGCATTCCATCATCATGTCAAATTTTTTAAAAATTCGTCAAATTGTTGAAAATTAATATGTAACGAGACTGACAAATTATTTTGAAAACATTTTTAGTGTTCGTTAAAAAGTTATTTGACAATATACTTCCCATAAAATCTTCAATTCCAAACTAAATTTTGTTAACACTTTCAACATCTTTTTGAGTTATCGGAACTAGTTCAAAAGTTATAAAAAAAAGCTCACCTGGGGGGGGCGGGGGATAAAATTACCCCTCCCAACCGGAATAGGGTTAACAATGAGACGCGAGGAAATGGTATGCTTACCCCCTCCAATTAGTCAATCTCAAAAAGTCGATTTACAAGAACACTGCATTTCATTGCATTTTCCTGCAATCTCGTGTCGCTAATTTTCAAATTTTTTCTCTCGGCTCAAATTGTGTTTGGCCCCAGCGGTGACACGTACGGCATTTATAATTATAAGGATTAGAAAGTAGATTTGTAGATAATAGACGAGATAAACATATGCATAGTTAAGCCTCATTTTAAAATTTCAAATGCTTGCAAAGAAGGGACATTGTTTAGTTTGATGGTTTTTATCATAGAATCCCTTTAATCAATTAAAAAGCCCTTTGATACCAATTTAATCCTTTAATTTCATGTTGTATTATATTCATAATTTGACTATACATGTGCAAACGTTGTGAGTCATTAATTTTTTAAATTCTTAATTAATCGTAATGTCTATTTACGATTTACTTCGTTAATAATGATTTTTTTGAAGCTATGGAAACCTTTCCTTAAGTATTTATTTATATAAAAATATAAGCTTAAAAACATGTAATTACCCTGAGAAACTCTGTTTGATTGATCTATTTCCAGTAGGCACCGAAAGTTTGTTATAGCTCAGAAAAATTAAAAGCAAGGAAAAAAAATAAAAAGTAAGATCTTCTGAGATAGTGTTGCTTACGTAAAGCAAGAAAAAGAAGTAACGAAAATGAGAAAAAAACGACAATTTATTCCTATTTTCAGGTTATTTAAGACCTTAAAAAGTTTTGGTCTTCTATTGTTTTGTTCTTGTGATATCTTAATGATGTTGCATCATTAACTAGTCGCTATCATTTGTTTTATATATTTTTCCTTTCTACACGTATGTTCTATGTAAATTAGTTCTGCTATATGCGTCGTCTGCATCGTTCAAGGAAAGGAATACACGGAAATAAAAAAAGGATTTCTATTCGATTTGCCGTAATTCCTGTTATTCTGTCATTCTCCGATGTACAAAAAACCGGGTTCATTAAGAAAAAATAGTTTATCCGAAACCATTAAACAATTAAACCATTTTGTTCGTTCGTTTGTAGGAATTTACAAAAAAGAAGAATTTCAAGTGTGTCTTTTGAAACGAACGATATTTTAAAGACTTCTATGAAAAATATGAATTTTTTATAAATGCGATTTTTAAAAGACGGATTTAAGACGAATATACACAATCCCTCTAAAGAGGCCGTTTTGACGTCGTTCCAGCATCAGAGACGTCTTAGATTGAGGTTTGGGAGGATGTTATTATATTATTACCTTTTAATTAGATGATATTTCAATACCAATGATATACTAGTTTTATTACATATTTGGCCATGTCTATTATGATGTAAATGAGCGGGAACAATGTAGTTTCAAATTATTAAAATATAATATCGGTCCCTTTTCTTCCAATCGTCAATTTCATTATAATGTAAATGAGTAAAAACAATCATTATAACATTATGATAATTTATGAAAAGATGGCGCAGTAATCATTGGAGTCTCTCTCAAAAGTTACCTAGGCATCAATTCTTTGTACTTAAATGCTCCCTTTTTTAATTAATGCGTTTATCAAGGGAGTGTTTACTTGTTGATTTTTTCTTGTTGAGAGCAAAACGGAGAGAAAAACTTTTCTTGACCAGAAAAGTATTGACTTTAATATTGCAAAATTGTTTGACTTGAGTTACTCAATTATATGTTGGTATTTGTTTATGCAAATGTAAGTTTCGATTCGATTAGCTGAGGTATAAAAATCCTACCTTAAAAATCTTTTTGTTCAAACATAAGGATCTTTCAAAGCCATGTCTTGCAACTTGAATGATATTCTGTTTTTCATTAATGTTTTCTTTATTCAGTTGACTTTTGAATAGAAGAAAACGCAAGTTTGTGTGGAAACAAAACAACTGGTTCATCAAAGATATTGTTGGAGTTTTGTAAGTTTAACGTTGGTTTTTATTATTACTTAAATGTATTTCTGGGCGATAAAATAGATGATATGAAAATAGGGCATACGAGTATTTAAGTAATTGCAGTAATTTCATTTTTCCTGTATAAAAATTTATTAAACTTCTTCCGCTCTTGGGTTTTGTAGACTGGTGTAGAATTGTAACTTGGCTACATTTGATTTGGGAAAAGTTTCTTTTTACTTTTTGATGATGATAGCATTTTTTTGCAAAGAGTTAGTTCTTTGGCATAAGTGCTGACTTCAAAAAAATTAAAGAATGTTTTTCAACAATTGAAATCATATAGCAAGATAGCTCTAAAAGTAAAATTTGTTGTGAAGGTTTTTTATTGGGCAAGTGAAAAATATTGAATTCATAGTAAGCAAAATATCTTATCAGTTTAATATGCCAAGAACTTCTAATTCTTACGAAGACTGTGAAATGATAATATGTCAGTCGATCTTGAAAATTTCAGTTCTGCCACCTGTTTTGTTGGTATTTTACAGAACAAAACCTTAAGTTCTCTATAACTTCACTTCTATTAGTTGTTTTCATTTGAAGTTTGATGGTATGTAAATATTATAAAAACTAACGAAAGATGAAAATATTACATGGCAAATTTTGATTTGAACTGGAGACCAACCCCTAACCCGTCCCAAAAACGAGTGAACAATAAAGGCTAAAAGGTGTGACGGGGTCGTCAGTGACCAGATATTGATAGAAAATGTTTCTGTTTGGTAAAATACATACTGCTCACAAGGTATTTTTATGTTTTGTTGATCTTTATAGTATTAATATATTATCAAAATTTCAATCCAAAACGAATTATAGACGTAGGAAGTTATTGAGAACTTAAGGTTTTGTTCTGTAAAATACTAACCAGACTGACGGCAGAGTTGAAATTATACGATCAAACTGACCTTGCCATAACATAACATAACACAGCATACTTTAAAGGCAGAAACTTTCACTGGAAAAAAACTTCTCGGTTTCGCATTTTTTGGCCCTTTCCGCAATGGTTTCTTCCGGGAAATCTTTTGAAAATTTGTCAACCGTTCGAAAAGTTCGTTCCCGCGAAATATCTGAAACTTTCGATTTACTAATTGTTCACAATTATTTGTCATTTCATTGCATTTCATCTGCAAATATAATGAAAAAAAAATCTGTGATCCGCGGATGTTATTCCTGCTAAACATCCCAAAATCGGTCATCCGCGAAAGTTTATTTCCACGAAATACTAAAATTACGCGGTTACGCTGATCCGAGAAAGCTTCTTCCAGCGAAAGTTTCTGACTTTAAAGTAGTCTAAAAGTCCTTAGCTTTTGCATTTACTGAGATATTTTGATTTTCTGCATTCTTCATTATGCATTATGTATCATTTATTATGTATAGTGCGTTGTGCCTACCCTTTTAATATTCACCACGCGTATCAATAATGAGATCAAAAACAATTTTTGTGTTAATTGCCCAAAGTAGGTTCAAATTTAGAAAATTGTGCATTCTATTTAAATTTAACACTATCACAACATGCCAGGCGCACTGCGGGATGGAAGGTTGTACCCCTGCCAAGTCCCCACGTGAGGAAGGTGCAGTTCTTGAACACGAACCTGACTTCTTTCTAAAGAAACCAATTTGGTGCTCTTAGTCAGTTTAGTTTGCGAGTTACTTAAGTTGACAGTTTGGAAAGGTTTTTCTTGAAAGTCTTATTTCTTTCTTTTTTATTTCTTAGTCGTGAAATGGGTTAAATTATGCATTTCTATTCCATTTTCTAGCAATCAAGAGAAGAGAGAAGGCATACCACTTTTTCAAACAAGCTAACGAAGTTAAAGTTTTATTTGCAATTGGATTTTTGTAAGTTAAACCTTCTTCAATTTGAATTTGAATTTATTTGAAAGAACTAAAACTGTACTAGTAATTACATGGTGCAGAGTGCAGTTAATGAGTAGTTTGCAAAGCGGTTAGATCTTTTGAGTCCGTAGAACGAGAATAATTTCGCTTTGTAAACTACGAATCAAAAATTAAGAGCTATGAAGCTTCTGTATATCTACTTGTGTGTGCGCTAAAAGTTTTTGGAACTCTATATTGGCCAAATGAAATTGAATAATGTATGAAATAAAAAATACCTCGGCAAGTCAATACACAAGCTATTGACATCAAATTTTGGCCTTGTCCTTGTAAAGAAAGTGTGAATCAAGCTAAAATATTTCAGTTCTGCCACCTGCATGGTTGGTTTTTTGCAGAACAAAGCTTGGAATTTGCAATGTAACTTTATATATATTACGTTTTGCAAATAATCCCTTTTAGGCCCTGGACCCCAAATTTAGTAAAAAACATCTGGGGCACTTTATACTATACTATATTATATTATACTATACTTAGATACAGCTAAACTTTGGCACACTTATAGTTTGGATAAATGCCTGCAATCAAACATTTCTTCTCTTTTTTCTAGCGATCAAGAGAAACAGTATAAGAAAAGTTCATTTCAAACAAGCTATCAAACTCAAAGTTTTCATTTGGAATTGTTTTTTTTGTGAGTTTAACTTTTTTTCTGACTTTTAAAACCTAACTTCCATTGGGAATGAAATTTTGCGGGAAATGTATTTCGTGGATGGATTAAATTTACAGTTTTCTTGAGACAAACTTGCATATAATCAAATAAATTTCGGCTGTCTAAAGTAAAAAATGTCGTTGAAATTAGGTTACGCAAAAAACTCTAAAAAACCCCAAATTTAACTCTAAACTTGTTAGGCAATATTGTAGGATTCTGTGCTTCAGAATGAAATCCACTCAATTTTTCATTCACGAATAATTCATGTTACCGTTGAAAATTTACTCAATCAGCCCCCTTTTTCTGGATTGAAAAATATCAGAAATGTGTTGACTCTGTACTCTGTTTTTAAGTCTGATTTAATTTGAAGACTCAATCGTTTTCTGATGTCCTATTCAAATGTAATTTTGACCAGTTGTAAATTCATAAATTTTAAACAAGATAAACTAATTCGAAAAATACGATCGACGTTCAGTTTATCGAGACTGTTTTCAGCGAACTACGAGAAAATATCGTTTAGATGAATTCGGCTGCAAAGTAAAACTTTTGTACCAAAACTAAGCATTTATTTTGATCTTATCAAAAAGTAAGCGGGGAAGGGAGTAGTTTAAAAGCCTGATTGGATAAAGACGGTATAACAACAAGATCTGTGTTTCTTATGATAATGCCCGAAGGCCTAACATTGAGGCTTTTAGTAGCTTAAAGTGACAAGTTATTCGCGGGGTAAATTTTTGATTACCTTGAATATTTGCCAAATTCACGAAATCAAATCCTCTCGATATATTTTTAGAAGACAAATTCTCAAAAATAAATCCACGTGAAGAAAACGTTACTTTTTAAAGAATATAAACAAAATCCAACACTCAGAGAATAGACTAGAAATACAGACCTTTGATTTTTGATTTGAAAGAAGTAAGTTTTTCCTTACTTGATTCCCCAACGGCTAACTGTGTGCTCTGTCAAACAGTTGGCCCTTAAAAATCACAAATCCCAAAGCCTGATTTTGAATATGTAAACTCGGAATCAGTTTTTTTCTTGCTTAGATTTATGTTGGTTGATTGAGTGAGGTTACTTGGGCTAAAGTTAGTGAAAACGGCACCCATACAATTAACATTCACGAAATTAAATCGGTGCGAAAAATCATCAAAGTGTCGATTCGCGAAAATAAATCCATGCGAAATGTAAAAAAGGCTAATCCATGCGAAAATTAGTCTCCCTTGTTTAGTATTTTGCTTGTTACTTTACTGTTTACTGTTAAATCTAACATTAACATTTATTCCAGGTTTGGTAATTCTCCCAAACTAATATAAAACAACAAGACGTTAATATCGTTGAAATTAAGCAGATTTATAAGTCATTTGTTTTTAATAGTTGAACATACAACAACGAGAAAAGGAAAATGGGAAATTACTGTTCGAAACGAACTGCTGTTGAAACTAATGCAACTGCCGAAACAGTTGAAGCCGAATTTTTGATCTCTCAACACACCACAGCTGTATCTTTACCCGCTAAACCAATGATAACTGTACCAATTACCGCCCAATCAACCACCATCTTGTCAACTACCGCCAAACCGTTCTCCACTGTACCAAAAACAACTAAACCAATTATTACCGTATCAATCACCGCCCTACCGAATACCATGGTACCAATAACCGCCCAATCCAGAACAACCCTGCCAATAACCACCCAACCCACTCCCATCGTACCAATAACCACCCAGCAAACCAATGCCGTGCCAATAACTACCAAACCCATTACCGTCGTACCAATAACCACACAGCAAACCAATACCGTGACAATAACTACCAAACCCATTACCATTGTACCAATAATCACCCAGCAAACCAACACCGTGCCCACAACCACCCAACCCATTACCATCGTACCAATAATCACCCAGCAAACCAACACCGTACCCACAACCACCCAACCCATTACCATCGTACCAACAACCATCCAGCAAACCAATACCGTTCCCACAACCACTCAAGTAACATCCAATGCTGTTGTGATGTCATCTTCTAGTGCAGCTTGTGCAACTTCCAGTAAGTGAGATTTTTGAAAAGTCACATTATCAATACAGTGTGTATCAAAATGCTGGAAACGCAAAATTCAAACTTTATTTTTTCTACATATATGGTTTATTTTCTATAAAATTTTATATCATGAGAAAGCTCTTTTTAAGATCTTCAAAAAAA
>JAUBWS010062610.1:0-15209 GCA_032270445.1 Darlingtonia californica | reverse complement strand
TCTGTGTAAAAATTTGTAAGATATTTCACTTTTTAAATTTTCCATAGCAACGGGGTTAATTCGGGAACTGTCTATTATTTACAATTCCACGTCAAGAACAACTTCGGGATAGTTTGAAATTTTATAAATGCCTTGCTGTTTGCAATTACAAATTCCTTTTAATGACCTTTCCAATGTCATGATGAATGGAACTTCAAACGTAATCAAATAAATGTTAGCTTTACATATTGTTTTTCCAGTCTTAGCCATACCATTGCAAGTGAATTCAGCATCTAAGTTACGAGCATTTTGGTCATCATATTTGAAACGAGTATCATGTGGGTAGCTTACCAAGTCATTTTTGACTGGCATACCATCAACCATTAACGGAATATCAGATACCGATTGCTCATTTAGCTCAGGAATGAGAACACCAGTTTCATATAAAAATTGACTGTTTGTATAATAATGCCTTCGCTTCTCGGTGATTTGGAATTTAATGCTGTGTAAGCCTTTAACTGAGTATTTTTCGGTGTAGTATAGCTTTTGACTTTTCTTGGTTTCGGAGAATTTGTATTCAAAATCTGCTTTCCAATGACGAGTATCTTTGATGGAGGCATACTTACAACATACTTTGTCTTCTTTGAAAGCTCCAGTAAAATGTAGAAAACATGTAACAATGAAGGCTAGAGAGATTTGCTTATCTAAATGCATTCTGGAACGCTATTCCATTTCAAAATCTTTATTTTTTAGTATTTCTTTGCATCTTTTCTTCGTTTAGTACAATATTGTGAAAGTAATTTTCATGTATGTCGAAGCTTGCTTTCATGCCAAAGCTATCATTTTTTGATGCAGTTTGACAAAAAATAATACAGAAACCTCCGTTCAAATTGTCAGAACCATTGTTTCAGAATGCATCTAGATGAATCATCTTTAGTGAAATGTTTTTCTTTACACAGTACTAAATATGTTTAAATCTTAACTAATCCTATGATTTTAATAATAAGAAGTTATTCAGTTATTCAGTTACTACACAGTTGCAGTACAAAAAACACTGTAATTCAAACAGCAAACCTTCATCGTAGGCAGTATATTTTCTAGCATGCACCGCAGGTAAATAATATACGGACAAGGAAATAAAATAGTTTTTATTCTCTCACCCTGTTACTGTTTAATGTCGTTTCAGCCATGGTAGGCTCATCAAGTCTCAACAATTGGACAGTGGAAGCTGTCTATAATTTGGTCTGTCAAGAACATTTTCTACCATGATTTACGGTTGCTCACTGATAGCGCTAGACCGTCCTTTATCTACTTCAAACAACGGCTGTTGGCTATAAATAAATTTAATGAAATCCTGCGCTACTTCAAAACACCGAAAACGTCATTATGTATAAACTATGATATTAGGAGATGTTGTGAAGAGTTTGGCATAATATTGACTTATTTTGGTTTCTTTAATTGGTCTTTTTTTGGCTATTTTTATTCTAATTTAAAGGGCTGTTTTGAAAACTTTAGTAGCTATGGAAGAAAATAACTACACCTTTGAAATCAAGCTAAGGTCTGTCTTCCGAAGTCGAAGTTTGTTGAAAATTAGCTGATATTTTCATCTTCATTTTGCTTCTTCAATTTCAAAATCTTTTTGCGCAATATCATTCTACTACTAATTTTCTTTCAAACAAGCCGTCATTTCCCAAGCAGTGGTACCTATATCCTGAGAAAAATAGAAAAACGCAGCAAGTGCCATTAATCTTTAGACAGAAAAATCGCCTTTCTAAAAAATTGAACGATTACCGCTGTCCAGAGTTTGCTGTTACTAGTACGAAACGCATCGAAAATGCCTTCCGATTGAAACAATAACTAGTGCAGTGAAACTTTTAATAAACATTTACACACCATGCTGTTGTCAACGTAGAAAATCACTCCCCCAAAAAGGACACATCCCAGCACTTATTTATTGGCAAATAAGTACCCCACGAGGGCCTCCCCGTTTTTCCCTCAGTAAATAAGCACTGCGTAGGAAAAAATAAACTCCCTTACCATATGTGACGTTCCATCGGAAAAGGGGGCATGGTCATTTTTAACGCGATCATACTCCACCTACTTGCAAAATCATGAAAAAACGTCTAGATGGAGGAGTGCATTTTTATTTAAGTGACACGCAAATTACAAGTGAATTATGGATAGCTTTGTGCCCCCTTTCCCGTAGACCGTCACATATTATCTTTTTTATCATCAATCAAATGGTCAGTCTCCATATTATTTCAAATCAAAGCCATGTTCACGTGCTGTGAAGTACTTAATGGGGTTCACCTTCTTCAAAACTGAAGCCTTTAAAAAGGCCCGTAACTTAACTTATTAGGTATTTCTGACAAAAGTCCAATGGTTTCTCCTCAAAATGATCAAAATTTCTCATTTCATCATAAATAGTTAATGAGTTAAAGTTTAGTCAATTTATACCAAAAAAACTTACTCAGAGAAGCCAGCTCTATAGATATACCTAACAAAATTGGCGCCGTGCACTTCAATTTGCATTCCTGCGTTAGAAAAATTTTTAAAATCACGAAACCTACTAGCTCATTAATTATTTATGCACCTGTAGAAAGTCCCAAAATCGTTGAATGTTTGAATTCTGTGTGAAGTGTCAAAGGTATGATTTCGGTATGAAAATCAATCTTCAAAAAACATAAAATGGTTTTTTACTACATCTGTGCGAGTCTACAGTTGTCCAAGCTATTAGAGAACAAAATATAAATCTAGAAATGAATCAAATAGCCTTCTAGCTTCTTGCATAACTACAGGGCTTTATATTAGTTGCACTATCGGCAAGCTAATAGCTAAATTGACCTCAGTAAAATCGCGTTTCCATTACTTGCAGCCATTGAAAGTTTGTACTGCGCATGCACGCACAAGAAGATATACTAAACATTTATATGAAAATTTTCACAGTTTAATAGTGGGCATACCCTCTTAATGTAGCCCCCTGAAACTTATTTCTAATATCTTGAATTTATTTCTCCTACATTTCTTTATTCAAATTTATCGAGAAAAAAACATAGCCCCCCCCTCCCCCCCAAACGACAACGTGCATGTTTTCTTTGTAATATTACGATTTCTGGAAATTTGATTTCTTGTTTGCTTATTTTCTTTATAAAATGTAACTTTCAAATGGATAGATATTGAAAATTTGTTTCAAATGGACATCAAAATTTAAGTCATCATAGTAATAATAATAATAGTAATAATAATAATAATAATGGATATTTAATGTGGCTGGCCCAGAAAAACCATTTAGCCTTTAGACGGCATTTAAGTTATTTCCACTGGGGGCCACAGAAATAGTAAGTAAAATAGTAGAAATAGTAATCTAATTCTTGCGATATTACTCTTTATGGTTATCTGCGACGTTTATTTCTCGCAAAGTTTAGTTCCTGCAAAGCTTCTTTCTTCTTTAAAGTAATATAGATAGTTGGAGATAATTGGAAGATTGAAGCTTTATTGTTAAATTTCGTTTGAATTTTTCAATAGACAGTATATTTACCAGGTGTAAGTATTATCAAATCCATGGTCAAATTTTTTGCCAACCCTTTGTCTCGATCTTTTTTAAACACCCGTAAATTTGATGTGTTTGGCCAAAAATTTCAGCTTCCTGGAAAATACGAATGCGTTCTGAGAGCATTTGGTGCCTGCTAGTATCTTTTTCGATTTTGTGGAAAAAAATAATAGTTTGTTTTGGGCTCTCCTACACTTTTATGTATTCGATCTAATTTTTTTTTTAGATTTCGTGGATAAAAAGAAGTATGCTTGAACATGAGGAGAAACCTGTTTTCACCGATAGTCACCCTTTTAGACAGAACTTTTAATTTTCTTTTTGACATCACGGAGGTAATTCAAAGACACAAACACGGTTTAGCGAGAAATCATGCGAGTATCTCTATTATGTTAAGTCCCAATCGATCCAATACAGTTTGCATAGGGATTGAACTATTAACCCTTAGAGCTCAGAATACGTATATATAAGTTTAGATTTGATCAAAATACCTCTATGCCTTTGAAGGCCTCTAACTCCTGAATGCTTGAAAATTGCCCATAGTTAACTAGTTTCTCGCTTTGCAGTCTTCTCAAATTCAAAATTTAAGAAATGTTAAAAAAAATGAGTAGACATTTTGACCATTTTCAAATAATTGAGTGCATTCTAAGGGTTAAAACATTAAATAGAGTGCTTAACTTCAAAAACAGTTTTCGCCAGTGATCATGTTTCATTAAGTAGTGCAAATAATGCAAGTATTGTCACCATATCGTCATACACAGATATGACATTTTTTGATTTATTTGGTAGTCAAACCGCTGTGTTTGAAATATCATACGCAGGTGAAAGGTGAAAGTGAATATATGTTTTATACAACAACAATTTTTTGCTTGGCAAATTTATACAATAAGAAAATTGCCCATTAAAATTATGTTTTACTAGTGATTTGCAGATTAATGACCGAATTGAAATATTTTGATTTATAAAATAAATCATATATGCATTTTTGAAAACTTTGAAAAAGTAGAACGGGAGCCATAAAAGCGAAATATTATCCAAAATTCTCTTAAAAATTAGAATGGTCGATTAAGAAAATGCACAAAAGAAGGAAATCTTTCCAGACATACATACAGTGTGTATCAAAATGCCTTATGTCAACGCTTATATTAAAGAAATTGTTTATGGAAATATTGCGAATTTTATATCACAAAAAGACCTTTTTCAGCTTTTTCAGGAGAAAGCGTTAAAAAAGCGTAAAAAGCGATTGCTGGATTCGTGTCGAATTGGTGAATTAAACTAGAGAAGGTTTTTTGAGTTTAATTTGAGTTGCTGTAACTAATTCATACTTTTTACGTCTGCTGTACGACGCGTATATAATTCAAAGATGTAGAACATTTCCAGCAAAAAACCAAACTAGATACGGAATAAAATAGGCGTCTAAAGTTACTCTTGGAAAAGTAAAAAAGGGGCAATTTTTACTGTCATGTAGCTAATAATTTCGAACTAACACCTTATCAACATTACTAACTAATTCTAATAAAATATTTCGTCGATGATGATGGAGTTCTGAAAACATTAAATTGTTAAATGAAGTGCAATTTTAGTCTTTTTTTTGACATTGTCCATTATTTCTTTTGTGCACTCAGTTTCAGAGGCGTAGCCACGTATTTTCAGTTGGGGTGGCAAAATGTCTTGTTTGGTGGACCTTTTTTTCATAAGAGAAAACTTTTATAAAGAAAGAAGCGCCGCAGGCGAAATTGTTATGTTTTTTGAACTCAATACCACGAAATTTAAAGATTAACATTTTTGCATCCCTTTTACAAATATTGGGACCTTTTCTTTCGAAATTTAATTTTTGAGGGGGCGACCGCCACCCCTGCACCCCCTGCGACTACGCCACTGAGTTTGGAGAAATAAGCCATAAACATTTCATTCATATGTACGTGATAAACACAATTGCACAGAAACCGAAAAATAATTAAATCTATGTATATAGGGTGTCCCAAAATAAAAAGTTTAGAACATCAAGTAAGAAGTCCTATAAAAATTTAACGGATTTCAGTTTTATGAAAGCAGCCATTTTTGCAAAATATCTGTTCGGAAGGCGTGTTTTTTTTTTGTGTTTGAAGAATATGTATAAGTAATACTTTGTTGGAAAATTTGATGTGTTCGGCCGAAAATTTCAGATCTGTGTGTGTGTTCTGAGAACATCTGATGCCTCCTTCTAGTCTTTTTGGCTTTCCTGGAAAAAAAAATCTATTTTGTGTTTTAGGCTCTTACGTTTTTATGTAGTCTATCTAAAATTCTATTCTCCTAGAGGATATGACTTGTTCTGAGATGATGGTTTCATTTTTTCCATTTTTCTGGATAGAAAGAACAAATATTTTGTGCTTTGGGCTGTTGGATTTTTACTTTTTTTGGAAAAAAATATTTCGTTTTTCGAGATTTTTCGAGGTGTTTTGAGACCATTTGGCTTTGACTAGATTCTTTTTCAAAGTGACAAAAAAAAAGATATTTTGCATTTTGGGCTTCTGTTTTTTTATACCAAGCTACTTTATTATTTGGTTTTTTATAGTCAAAAAAATTAATTTCTTTTGTTGTGGCTCTCCACCCTCGTGTTTTTCACAAAAGTTGTAAACACATTAAGAACTTCGTTTCTGAAATGGGAACAAATTAATAATTTCTATGTATAAATTTCAAAAACATTTTAATATACAAAATTAAAGACAATTTTATTTATTTTCTACATAATCTTTGCGATCTGGCGAAAATATTGAAAAAGTTTCTTTACACGCCAATACTTTCCTATATATATATATCTGTTCTTTTTTCCCCTATCATAATATTTTTTTACAACATCCTCATAAGTTGTTCGCTAGGCTGTTTCACCTATTATAGAAAAAACAATATTGTGTTACATAAAAGGTCATTTTTATTTATATGGTTGTCGATTTTGATCGAAAATAACCTCCGGATAGTTTAAGATTTGGTAAAGTCCTGAAAAATGACAAGAGCAATCTTTTTCTCCATCTTTTTTATTCAACGTCAACTGAAATGGAACTTCAAATGTAATCAAGTAAACATTAGCTTCGCAGGTCGTTTTTATTCTACCGTTACTTGAACCGGAGCAGGTAAACTCTACATCCAGAGAACGATGATGTTCTATCATAAAGCGAAAATCGTGCGGAGAACCTTTTACATAATTCGAGATGAGCATTCCATTAACAATCATAGGTTTATTTAGTTTAAGGATCCTAAATTTGTATTGCTCAACGAAAGGGTGTGGCTTGCCATCATTGTCCAAGAATGTGCTCGTAGTAGTATATTCTCTTCGCTCTTTTGTGATTTTAAATTTGATGGAATTTTCACCTATCAGTATGTACTTTTCAGTATAATAGAGTCTCTCACTTTTTTCGGTTTTTGTGAAGTTATATTCAACATGGATTTTCCAGTTGTCGTTAATCGAAAATTTCTTGCAACAATCTTTGGTAGACTCACTGCAACGGAAGCAGCAAATAATAGCAGCTGTTAGTACGAGTAAGCCATGTTGGAAACGCATGATGAAATATTTGTCACCGAATAAAAAATCGTCTTTGCTTGTTTGAAGGTATGGAGAATCTAATAGTTTGTGACTTGAGCTGTTAGAGATATAAGTAGTAGAAAAGGGCCGTTTGTAATTCAGGGCCGTTTCTAACTCAGGGCCGGTATTCACTCAGGGCCGTTATCAACTAACTTTCGTTTTCTCAACCACTATCAAACACACGCAACTTGTAAATTTACTCCTTTCCTCTTGAGGAGGAACATTTATGTCACTACCAATTAGGCTTAACAATAAGCGATTAATTACCTTCACACAACTTACCAATTTTTTATAATTTGAATCTCATCTTTGTCAGCCAAACATAAAGGTATTTTATCTTTTCTCCTACTTTCAAATAAGCAAGGCAAAAAGATGATTCTTTTACAACGCCATATGTTGTGTACCATTTGTGAGCGATCATGGAGGAGTGTTTTTTTTAAACGGCACTCAGCCGACAGGGTGAGGTTAGAGCACCGAAAAGCCACAGTAAACCCAATTAATACATGAGAGATGGCGAGGAAACTGGGGAGTGTCGTACATCTGGGAAATACATTTGCCTTTCCAATATTTCAAAAATCTTAACTGCCAGATGCAGTTGTTTGAAACAAGGATAAGAAAGAATGCACAGTGTAAGAGTTGACAATTCCATGGGAAAACCTGACTGCAGCCGAACATCGGAAGGATGAGCGATACAGCAACTTGGAGAGGCTCCGCCACTTCACACCGCAGTCGAGGAGAAGGGGCCGAAACTGTGAAGTTGTTCCTCTTGATGATGTTCTATGTTGGATCCGGTGTCGGAGTTGTTTGATGTCTAGCACTTAACAGTAAATGTAGGTTATCTTCTAGGCAATTATGTTATTTCGGATTGCTGTTTTATGCTGGTGACCCTAAAAATCTATCGGTCATTCGGTTTGTCAAAAAGCATTAATATATATATATATATATATATTTTTTTTTTTGGGGGGGGGGGGTTGAATAAACGACAGCTTATTAGTTAGGGTTAATGCTGATTTTGCGGATTTGCCTTCAATCCTAAATTGCCGTGAAATAACTTTTCCAATTTCGCGGTTGGGCTGCACTGCCAAAATTTCTGACATTAAAATACTATCCCTGGATTCAATTTATAGAGAATGGTACAGTCTAACAGGGAAATGCCACATTGGTATATTCCATTGAAAGTCCGTACTCTTTAGGGAAGAACAAAGTCTCGTATTGTGATAAAGATCCCGACACGAGGGAATTCCATACTGCTGAAGTTAAGGCACAATAATTCTATGGGGTAGGGGATGAGTTGCTACATTCCACAGGTTAGGGAACGAGTTACTAAGTTCTTTGGAGTAGGAGACGAGTTGCAAAAATGTACAGGCTAGGGGACGAGTTGCAAAATTGTACAGGTTAAGGGATGAGTGCAAAATTCTACAAGTCAGGGGACGAGTATGACAAGTTTCAGGTCAGGAGACGGGTCGCAATTTTCCACAGGATAATGCATGAGTTGCAGAAAAGGCCCTTTCGGAGTTAGTTTAGCTATCTTTCTCGAGGTCCAAGTCGGATTTTGGACACATTTAACTAAATTCCCATTTCATGATTTTCATCAACTGACAATACCTTGTTTCACGAAATATAGACTGGTATGTATTAATCAAAACTTTGATTCTTCGAAATATGATTATGACCGTTTTCAGTGCTAGACCAATTTCTAGGTGCGTAGCGTAGGGTCAAATTGCAGAATTATAAAGGGTAAGGGTCAGCTTAAGAATTTCACATGCTAAGGGATAAAATGAGTACGCAAGAGTTTTAGTGTCTAAAATGGATATCTTTGTGTCTAGAAAAGTCCGTTGTTGAACAATGGAAAGCTGGGAAGAAATAAAAATCAATCATATTTTCATGAAATCAATGTACTTTTACTTTACTATCATTTTGTATTATAATATAAATTCATAAATTATTCTAAAACAAATCGTTTTCTTTTTGAGAAAAATCTTAATGTGGAACGAATTTTTTTTGTGTCAAATTCATTAAATTCCACAGGGGCAGGATTGTTCTGGATCGAACATCATCGAATCAACATCTCATTTTCATAAAATTCTGATAATTACTGATGTGAAATATGTATATATGTATAAAAACCGAATTCATTGCTTTCAAAATTTTCAATTTAAAGTATGTAAAAGATGCTTAACAAACAGAAATTGTCAATAAATTATGTCGCTCTCTATCTAATAGCATGTCAGCATTGTGCAATTTACTTTGCATTTGTCTCTCCATTATTCGATTTTGACTTGTTTACCCAAGAACTCCCTGCAAAAATAGAAAGATTAATAAATAGCAAAGGGGGAATACATGCCAAAGCTTCTTATATGTCATTCAAGACATTTCTCCATACAAACTTTATCCCCTTTTGGTTCTGTAAAGTAAAAAACTACCTGCAACCCTGCAAAATCTTTTTGATAACTTTTGAACGGCTACGAAATTTCAAATGAAACTTTGACTCAATACCCCAAATCTTATTGGGTATCATTTATTTGATATTTTGTCATCATATGATGAGGTTATCACCTTTTTCAGTTTGTCAACAAACAGGTTACCAGTTGTTAATTTAGAGACCGGTCTGTATTTGTGACGTTCCATGGGAATAGGGGGCATGGTCATTTTTAACGCGATCATACTCCACCTACTTGCAAAATCATGAAAAAAACGTCTGCGGAGGAGTGCAATTTGCGCGTCACTTAAATAGAAATGCACTTCTCTACAGACGTTTTTAAATGATTTTGAGAAGCAAACAAGTGAATTATGGATAGCTTTATGCCTCCTTTTCCCGTAGACCGTCACATTTACTAAAAAGGAATATAACTCATACAGTTTAACGTCAACAGGGGCTTCAATCTTTTTTGCTTAGTTCTTTTTCCCCTCGGGCGGACTAACCACTTCGGTTTGAAACACCTAAACCTGAACTGTAACGACTTCGCGATGACTCCGAAAAACCGTCGGATGGACGCCATAGCCACTGGTCTATGAACATGATGATGATGAAAAACGTTGCCGAGTGGTTAAAGCACAGAGTTCAAAACTCCAGTTTTTGACGCAAGCATGAGGCTTCCGCTGATGAAAATTACCTCACCGTTAAGTCCACAAGGTTTCCCGTAGAATTTCTAGGAGGGTAAGACTCTCATTAGTAACAGTTCATGAAGAACTTAAAGCTACTCTACGTGAATAATCGTAAAAAATAAATAGTAAATGAATAAGTGATACTGACCAATTATGAACCATGAATTTTTGTACGGCTAGTAAAGCTTCATATTTGACCTGTTCATTCTCGTGGGCCATCCGTTCCATAATAAGCTCCTTACATCCCAATGCATCAAACGCTCTACCATACAAAACAGTTAATTAATGCTACCGTACCTAGTGTTATCAAGCAAAATTGATATAATTCAAAAGCAATAAAAGTTGTCAGCTTGAAAATTTACACGAAATTCTTTAGGCTGTTTTCCTTATTTTGATACATGAGGAGTTTTATCAAAATTTTTGAAATTATGACAAAAAATTTTTAAAGAATTTTTGTTACATTTTCTGAACCTAGTCTCAAATACTGACTATCGGTGTACAAAGCATAAAGCAAAAGGGTAACAAAATTTCTTTACAATGGGACCCAACAGCGTCACTTTTCCGATTATTTTGGGTCCAGGAAATGGAGTCCGTTTTTATTAATTTTGCCCGTTGTGTAGTCGAAAGAAAAACATTAGAAACCAAGTAACGTAAACAAATACAAAAAGACCCTTGATCACGCGCTTACATATATATTTACGTAATCACTAAACACATAGGTCACTAAGGTTAAAAAAATCTATCATCACTGTGTAAAACTGTACATGTTTTTAATCCATTCATACTAGTAATTTTAATTAGTACTAGTTAATTTTCAAGTATAAATCCTTCTTTCTGTAAGATGAAAGACGTTATTGCATAAAAGTTTTGCGGCATGATCACAAAACCTAATTTGTGACGGTCTTTGGAACATAAAATAAACCACAATTTACTTGTTTAATCCTGAAGATTTTGAAACAACATCTGTGGAGGAGGTCAATTTGTGTGTCGCTTAAGTAGAAATGCACTACTCCGTAGACGTTTTTTTGTGATTATAGTATATGATTGGGTTGGTGCTCAACCTACTTGTTTTTTACTCGAAAATAGTTTCAATTCAATTCAATTCAATTCATTGAGGGTGTATAATCGTCCATGGTTAGAAAAGCGTTACGAAGGGGCAAGTAGTTCACAATTTTACCGTAAGGTAACTTTGAATAGCAGTGAAAATGAATAGAAATTAAGAACCAGGCGTGATTCCAATCTACCTGATCGGACAAAAAAATGTCGGAGAAAGGGACGTAATTTTAGGGAGGTGACGAAAATTTTGTCCGACAAAGATATTTGGCCAACAAAATTCGTTATGCCTTTCTAACATTTTAGACACTTTGATTTGTGTGATTTTTATTCAAAATCAAGATTTCGAAAATATGAATATTCGTCACTTTTGCCGACGATAAGGTATAAACCAACTTACGGTTTCGCACGAGGGTAATGACGAATGAATTCACCAAGATCGTGGCACGCTACGGCTTGGATTGTGGGATCAGAACTGAATTCCAATAGTTTCACTAAAATCCTTAAAGATTAAAACACGTGTGTAAATTAAAACAACAAAGGGAATTTTATCCAGGAAATTATCCACATCGTTAAAACATGTACTACTTAAGAATGTCTTCGAGCAAAAGCCGGTGTAAGTCAAAACAACCAAAACAACTTAGCGACTTGATGCAATGCAAATCATTCATATATGGTTATAACTTAAATGCCGCGAAAAATCAACAAGTATATTCCAAAATAATGTGCTGGGAACAAAAGTGGTAGACGATAGAAGCTAAAAATTATCCAAGTGGCGAAAGGACGGTTTTTTATCAAAATTTCAAGGCACAGTGGCAGAACCACCGTAGATTCTCTAATTCTAAATAATTTCTCATTAAAGTCCTAACGCCCCATGGGTGTTGAAAATACTTGATACGAAGACGCCGTGTGGCTGTTTGGAAGGAAAGTTCGTCGAAAAAACGAGCTCTTCATGAAGATTTAGGAAAAACACAAGTAGCGGAAAAATCAAAATTACTTACTTTAAGAGTTCATAATTCTTTTCGCAGATCTTTATAGCATTTTCTCTCTGTAATAAAATATGACAATTTTATGTATTAGTAAAATCCTGATAATATAACGATGGTATTCTTGATATTATAATGATGAAATCAAATATATTTGCTTACCCAAAACCTTTCTTCCCTATGAACAGGGCTCCACTCAAGACGGCCTGATTTTACTTCAGCTACGTATTCGTCCCATGTACTGAAAAGTATCAATAATGAAAGGAAAGTTATTATGGCTGGAAATCTAGTAAAATGGTATACTGAAATGAGAAATATGAACTTTCCCATGGATGAATGTACGAGTTTCAAGCAACTACCAGATCCTGTGTCTAGGTAAAGGCGTGTTGCATCAATATATTGCAGGGGATTAAAGTGAAGCAGCGGAACGCAGTGCGTCTCTTCATCCAAACGCGGAAACATGGAAGATTTTCACTAGATTTTTACTATAGGGCTGATTCATCTAAAAATAAAGTGAGTTTTCCGCGCGGCCCGCGCGAGCGAAGCTTTTCTTCTTTCAAGATGGGGAATTCAAGTGATGGACGAAAGTTCCTGTAAACAGTGTAAGCAGACGTTTATGTTGAGATATATTGGGCATATAGCCAACAAGAACTTTGAGTCATGAAATGTCTGAATACTAATTTAATGTTGGGTATAGCTATAAAACGTAATAAGTGAAATTTGAAATGTATTTAAATCTAACATGGGAGTTTGTTTCGGCTAGTATTAAATAGAAATATTTTCCAGCCACTATCAAAACTTAGAATTAACAAATTTCTTGGCTTTACTAATTTGTCTACAGTATCCAGCTACCTATTCTTACATTCGAAATGTTTTTTTTCTTCTGTTTTTTAATCGAACTTTAAAGTTAGAAAACTGTTTTGGGATGTTTACATAATAATGACACTATTGCAGTGAGCAAAACCGTAAAAAAACCATGTGGAGGAGTGTTTACTTTTTAAACAGCATACATGTCAAAAAAGAAAAACACTCCTCCACAAAGGGTTTTTACAAATTTTGCTCAGAGGGCAGTGTAGTATTTTGCTCGATCTGTTATTTGATGTTCATTCTTTTGAAATGTGGAGCTTTGTCATAAAAAAATACTTTGTTCCAAAACTAATCATTACGGTCATTAATTCTCGAATCACTGTCTTGTGAATTCATTGATGTAAAAAGTTTCATTTACAGTATAATAATGATGTCGTGATATTGCAAAAGATACTCGCTTGCGAGTAACACTTTCTATATTGATCTTTTCAGTTGTACCAGCTTCACATTTGCTCTACCTTAAGGGAAGAAATTTATTGACGCCAAATTTTTAAAATTAATTTAAAGTTGAACATACTGCTACACAACAGCGACTTTCGCCCCATTTTAAAAGGGCATATCATCGACGGGCAAAAATAAATTCCGCCAAAATATGCTCGATAAGAATCCGCCAAAATTTCTTCCCTTAAGGTAGTTGAAATTTCCCCCCTGAAGAATTTCAACACGTGGACGAACACTGGCTGGTGGCGGTCGAGCAAACAAATTTTTGTGGTTCCAGAGAGAAAAAACATTTTTTGTAATGAGCTGATGGGTACCTTAGATCTTGAACGCTGCTGTTTAGTTTGTCACTAATGAATTCAAGATCATCTTTGATATCTTCATCACCCCAGGTTTTGTTGATCAAAACATTAAACACCTGTCAAATGAATAAAAATAGTATTATCAATTGATACCAAAGAGGCAGTTCCCTTAGATAACAAATCTCCCCTGAGAATCTATAGTATACAGGGGCGGATATAGAATCTTTAGTGAAAATCCCGAACTTTTCCGATTTTCTGATTAAATTCCCCCGATTCTTCCCGAAATGTCTATAAAATTTTCCCGATTTTGGTAACTTTAGACTACTACTGTGTGAAATCACAACTTTCATCCGCCCCTGAGTATATGGTTCATTAGATATGAATTCCCAGTACATGAAATTATCTTATTCTGTTCAATTCACTTAAAAACCAACAAATCGAACTACTGTATCTCTCATACCAGATTATACTGATAAACGTTTTGCTTAATATTTCCTTTTCCTTACCCATACCAGTAACGAGCAAGAACTTAAATACTGCATGACGCATAAAATATTCATATAACAAGATACCACGTTCCTGTTTGAAGATGAAGACATAGATACATACATACCGGTAAAAGCTTGCATTGAATCAAAGAGACACATGCCATTTTTGAATCTTCAGGTTTTTCTAACAGGTTCTAAAAAGATGAAGATAATGGTCATTACTTTAAATGGATCAATATTCACCAATTCACGTATTTAAGTATTTTCCAGGAAAATGTTTTCGATGTCCACGAAATTGAATTCCTACTTTAAAAATTTTTTTTTGATTTTATAATTTTTGCAAAAAAGAAGAAAATCCTAAGGAAACCCTAAATGCAACATGTCCTTCATGGAATTACATTAGCGCGAAAAACAGTAAACTACAACCATCATCACCACGAAATAAGATCAGCCAAAGTTCTCTATTATTAGAAATTTACGAATTTCTGCGTTTTTCCCCAAACCACCAACACCGGTAAAAAACCTAGGATTTTTTCATTTGTATCCTTATGTAAGTGAGCTTTTGAAATTTTTTTAATACCATTTTTTGTAAGTACTATGAATCAAGACGTTAAGATGTTTTTCATGATCCATACACACACGTACAAATTGCTGACGTCATCAGAAAATAGACAAAATTACTCAGCATCAGATGGTCGAAATTTAACAAACGACCCCATTTTTCTTACCTACTTAACATGATCAAACTACTGAAACAACCAGATTTTACAAATTCGAACCTTCAAATCTCCACTTTCAAAGGAGGGACCATTGAAAACCCCCTAAATGGCCCGATTTCAAGGTGTTTATCACCTATCTAGCCTGAAAACCATCTTTAAATGTGTT
>JAUBWS010062599.1:0-15210 GCA_032270445.1 Darlingtonia californica | reverse complement strand
CCCCCCCCCCCCCCCCCCCCCCCCTCCCAGTACAGGTAGGGTTAAACTGAAGTAATTTCGATATAAAACAATTGTGTTGTTTTAAAACGTCATCCTGATTAACTTGACTTGAAAAGCATGCCCATCTATATCTCCATACACGACATTGTTATTTCAGTGCATAGAGACTTGTGCGTAGTTCTCACTTTCGTTTTCAAGGAGGAAGGCAAACTCTTATAGCGCGAAACCGTAAGCACTGGAAATGAAAGTAAGATTTGCATGTTATTTATTAGATTACTGATCGTTTCTATAGCTAAATTTTGATTTTCTAGCTGTAACGAAAACATAGCATAAGACTCGAAAATCATGCAAGAATCCTTTTAAATATATCATGAAATTACAGAAATTCACAAACAAACAAGAAAGTTATTGGTATTCGACATGACAAAGAGATTGCATCGAAACATGTACTTAGGCAACCTGAGCAAGAAAAGAGGAGTAGGGGAAGAAGAGCAGTTTTGCTGACACGTTAATGCAAGATACTAGTCTACTCAATATAAAGGAACCGAAGACAGCAATGAAAAATGTTGATTAGAGGTCTTTTTTTTCGCTAAACTGAATATACTCGATTGAGCACCGTTCTCAAAACGTAGTACACTTTTAAGATAAACTTTAAAATTAGTGCTACCCTAAATTAAGTTTGAGAACGGCGGATAATTAAATCTTTCAAATAGGTTTTACGCAGGTTCTTAACAAACATTGACAGGACTTACTAGTGCTTGTGTCTATAAAACTAAAGAAAGGGTTTTTGTTTATCAGGCAGTCAAGAAAACTATTGAATACGTGAATAATCGTACTGTTTACCATTTTACTAGACTAAAAATTGTTCATCCTAAGCAAAATTTGCCTATTCTTATAAAAAGTGCATATTGTTAATATCGATTTGACGTAGTCATTTACCTCGTCTAAAATCTTTTCCACACTTTCAAAATCACCTTCTAAACCCAAATCCTCTGCAGCTTCAAGAATGGCATTTGACTGATCTCTACATGATTGAATCTTTGTTGCACAATCCAATCGCTGGACAAGTAACTCTATCGCTTCTTCATTTTCTACAGCTTTAAAGAAATCATTAATACGACACAATTCTTTTTTCAAGTTGCTGTTTGCGTATTGTAATGCGTCTTCAATCTTTATGGAACCTTGCATCAGATTAAGATAGAGACTTTTCGTCAAGTAAAGCGCTGGAACAAGAGTGTAAATCACTACTTCGTTCAGAGGTAATGGAAGGTTTAGTTGAGTTTCTTCAGAACTTTTAAATACCAGTGCGTTCCAAGCATTCTGAAATTCTTCAATATGGGCTACAGGCTCTTTATCATCAATTAGCTTGAAGGTTTGCTGATTCTCCAAAATAGATACGACAACATCTTTCCACATAAGCTTTAAAATATCTGAGCAAGCAATATCTTTATCTTTAAATTGTTTCAAGACATGCAAAGCTTCTTCATCCAACTGAAAGTAAGATACTACAGATTTTTCATCCTTGAAGATGTTTTTGAACCTCAAAGTGTCGTCTTTGGTATGGATTTTTGAGTGAAGACTTTTCACATTTCCTAAAACAAATAACAAAGTCATTAAGAATTACGTTTGGTTCCTTCAGCACGACGAAAGACCCGGAAAACATTCACATAGTAATTAAAACAGTACTCAAACAAAAGCTTTGGTAAAAGACGCCTCTTCGGGTCTTTGAACCATGAGAAGAAAACCAAAACTTCTTTTATAACTTAATATTAACTAATATTTTGTACTTAGGGTATGTTTAATATTTAGATTACTTTGAGCACTATCTTATTATCTGTTAACATTTTGCAAAACGTTCGCTATTCATTATTATAAATTCTACGCGAAAATATGAAGTTAAAAGTTTGAATCTAAAGTCTCACTCATTTTAAAATAGACTATATAGCTGTAACAGAAACACTCCATCGTTTAGCCATATGAAAAATCATGAATTTAAAGGGATTAACTAGGGTTTCAGAATCTTAGGATGAATTTCCGTTATTTTTCCAACTTCTAGCTTGTGTGAAGCAAGTCTCCTTAGCAGAAAGTTTTAAAAATGAAATTGTCTCGAAATATCCTGAGTGTAAACCATCCTAAAAGCATGTTAAATAATATAAGAAATATCACCTAATTTCTCTGAGAGATCTTTGAGGAAAATTGCTGCATAGCTCATAATGGCTTTCACAGATTGATATTCTTCAAATTCATTTTGTCTTTTTGTGAAATGCATTTCGACTTCTTCTTTGATAGTTGGTTGAATGATGTCAATAATTTCAAAAAATCGCTTCTTATGTCGAGCAATGGTGCTGAAGTTCTTTAGTGTAATTTCTGATTGGCATAATCCTTCACAATACTTGATCAAAACCTCTGATGCTTTCCCCATTACACCTGCCAATGGGCAGTTTTCTTGATTTTTCCCTTGAATGTGAAACATAGCATATAAAGAGTGAAATGAATGCCTAACACGAAAATGTGGTGTGATTGACTTCAAATGAAAGTTTTTGAAGAAGAACTATTTTCATCGTTGTTGTTTACCATTTGAACGGAAAAATACAAAAGTTCCAACCGAATGCGTTTTAACGTTTATTTGTTTTGCATTCGAGGATTTTGTCTATCAAATTTCTAGAGATTAAGATTGTTGTCGCAGCAAAAGCTATTTGAAAACTACTGTCTCTAGATAACTCTGGTAACAAAAACGATATTCAAATAAATTGAAAAGCATATGTAAATGAAATACAATTGATATTAATAAACCAAACATCCCTGCTTTAATCGGTAAACTGTTGCAGGGATAAAGTTTCGCGGTTGGCCTCATCCGAAATTTTGATTTTCGCTGTTAGGCCTTTGAGGAATTTTAGCGGATTTCGTGGTTCAGCCTTGTTGTAAACTTTTCGCCGATTTTGCGAAATAATTTTTAAGTTAACAAAATTTTCCAGAGGTATTACGCGCCAGCGTAAGCAAATACGCACAACGGAGCGAGTGCGTATATATTTTTGTACGATACGTAGTTTTGTTGCAAAAACTTGATTGAGCCTAACCTTGGACCAAAAAGGGGTCATTTGTCTCAGCCTGATCACGTGACCTCGACCTCAAAAATAGGGTCTTATTGGAGCTTAATACTGGAAGAACGGTAAGGAGTTAGGACTTGATACTTGGCATGCCAATAGTAATAAGGTGGAACTTTTAACCTGCATCGGTTAGGGCAAAAACCGCGGAATCCGCGAAATTTTATTGCCGCGAAAGTTAATTCCATTATAGTACTTGGCCGAGAAGTCAAATAATATGTCAACTTACAAAAATTCTTAAATATAACTTTAAAAGGGTTCCAATCCATTATTTTATCAAATTTTTCATCGTCTGTTTTTAACTCTCCCCAAATGTCTTTCAGCTTCTTGCTTATCATTACAGCAGACCTCTTTTCATTAAGCCAAACATAATCCATGTAACCTCTCTAAAATCACAAGTATTTCATGGATAATGTAAATTTAATAGACATTAAATTAAACAGTCAAAAACATTATCAAACATGTTAGGTAAGAGACTTACCTTAAAAAAGGTGTCAATATTCTTTTCAAAAACATCGTCGAAATGTTTTTCGATAAAATCGCCGTATTTTGATTTCAAGTAAAGATCCAAAAACTTTTCAGAATCAATGTCACACTGTATGTAATGAAAAAGAGATGAATGGAGTTATGTATTATTCTAAAATAAGCTAGAATTTGTCTTCATACCAGTCAGAAAAAACAATTAAGGGAGCTCGTTAAATCGAAAAACGGGTCTTTGCATAATGCATAATAATGAAACAAATATTCTTTTGTCACAATAATCCAGTCAGTGCAAGAAGAAAAATGAAGTGATTTTCGTAGGAAAACTATTCGCAAGATCTCAATTTCGAAACTTTCACGAAATCAATAACTTTTTCCTGCATTGACTTTAGAGTTTTATCATAAAATAAAAGTTACATAAGCGGGGAAATAGATTCATGACTGGCCCAATATTTAATTAGATGAAAAATCTTTAAAATAATTAAATAGCAATAATCATCTGGAGACCTGAAAACTTCTCCTAATAATATGATTTTTCGAAGCTTCGATACTCAGAAGGGACCGAAAAATGTGTTCGATCCTTCTAATTATATAAAAGTTCGACGTACATGAGTTCAACTGTTTTTTTTTTAAAACTAATTTGTAAGATTGTACTTTGTCGAAATCAAATAATCAAATACATCATACATCAAAATAAGGAGAACACATTAAAAATTGTGCTTTGATGTTTTTCACTTTAACATTTTTATCAAACCTCTTTTAACTATTGGGGGCATAACAATTTTGGGATAACTTTAAAATAAAATCCCAACCAACAGAAAATTTATTACTTTGTAGCCGTGGCCGAGTGGTTAAGGCGCTAGACTCTTGAACCGGATTCCGAGTTTGACTCCGTTGCGAGGCTCTCGGTAGTGAAATCTGACAATCACCGCTAACTAGGCACCGTGAGGTGTTTTCAGGAAGGCATTGACAGCAGTTCATGAAGAACGGAAAAGGATATTCAGGGCAAATAATCAATGTTCCTTTATCATTCATTTCCGTAAAAGTTTTATGGCTCCCAAAAGATCAAAAAGTTTTAATTGGCACTTTTTTACTGTTCTTGTCAGTATTTTGGCTTCGCTGATTGAAATGTCATCAAAAATTGGACTTTTTCCCCAAATTTAATTAATCTAAATTAAACCATCACCCTATAAAAGTTATGGAAAGGAAAAGAACAAAATGTTTCCAAAGTACTAAACGGCCCAAAAAGCCAAGGTGAAATAACGTTTAAGAAGGGTGTTAACTTTTATTATTTATGACACTTATTTTTAAAAAAACAGAGTAAGTAAGGAAAAATCTCACCACTGAAGCGAGAATCCTTTTCACAGCATTACTAATGTCCCTTTTCCAAGATTTTAGAAATTCAGCATTTAGGAGTTCCATGAAATATAATCCATTCAAAATCTAAAATAAAAATTGTCAACACATGACAGTTTTGATTCATAGTTTAAATCACAACCAACATTGTAAGGGTCGAAAGTCCAGTAAAATAAATATTTTGTTGAAGTGTTTCATGACGATTTAAATGATATATTGCTAGAATCATTAAGCGGTATTGTGTTAAACCGATAGGTCTTCCTAGTATGTATGTTAGCTATCAAAGAAAAAGAATATGAAAATGGGTGGGAAAATACACTTGAGATGACGTTAAAAAACGTGGAATCCATACGACAAAAGGATTTCAATTTCAACCTAGAGTCAAAATATTAAAAAATTTTAAGAGAATTTTAGGTGGTATAGATTTCGATAATAAATTTTCTAGACTTGAATTTCGCAGACCATCTTTTTGTTGTTTTAATCCATTGTCCAGGAGATCATCTTAATCGATGATTTTTGAAGCACACCAATCAACAGAAGAAAATAGTTATTACTGCTACTGAGGAATGTTATATTTAGATGATAAACATTTTTATTCTTTTTTCTCCTAGCTAGGCAAATAAGCTCCATATAGCTCCAATAGTTAAGTCACATAATACACAATCTTATGTGCAAGCTTTTTTAAAGAAAAATTATTGAGACGTAGAGCAATTCAGTTAAAAAAATTTCGTGAGGACAAGTATAAAATCGAGTTTTGAAATTCGCAGGATTGGTTTGTCTTAAGTTAACGAAAACTCTTTCGCTCTCCTTAAAACAGCCGTCTGCTGTTAAACGACATTTATGAGATAAACGAGAATATCAACTTGCATCTAACAGAAAACTGATCTCATCTGCTTTTCTCCAAGTCCAATTATTTTGCACTGTTAGCTCTGTTAGCGCTGATTCTAATGAAGCTTGTGTTTCTTCAACAAACTGTTGCGATTTTTGCAAAAATTCGTCTGCAAAGTCCCCTTTTCCAGCATTAACTTTTTGAAAACAATTCGTAACGAAATCGATCATCTGGAGAGTCACCACATCCTTGTTGCTGCACGTTTTTGAAACAACGACCGCCAGAAAATCAAGCAATTGTACCGTCATGTAACACCTAAAAAACAAAGAACAAAATGTTAGCTAGAAAGAGCAAAATTCAAATTTGATCATAATAAATTTTTAAGATATGTTACGTGGTTGGGGAGCGGGGCTTAGTGGATTTTAGGGCAATAACCACCTTCATGTTATTCGCAAAACTCTGAAATTGTAGGGGGAATAGGAAGTTGGGGGTTGGGGTTGAATTGGAAGGTGGGGGTTAAGGGTTGTTGTTACGCTTCGTTACAAGGGGAGAGAGAGGGGGTCGAAATTTGCTAAAAAGTGCGTTACAAAACGGTTGAATGTTCCCTATTGCATAATAAATCGCGTACGTTCATAAAATCGCATATGGTTGAATCTAAATATCAGATTTGTGTTCTCAAGAAATTTAAAGGGATGGAAGGTCCCAAAAGTAATAACTGAGCAGCTTTTGATTTACAAACTATCATTTACAACCAAATCATACAACTAAACTCGTTTGGTTTGGTGACCCAAATTTTGAGACCTCCAAAAGTATCATTGAAACATACAATTCCTTCAATGGAACTTCATGAAGTTTCAAGTGCAATGCATCGATAGCTTGAATGAATTCTTCCGGCTATTCAAAAAGAAATAAGAACATTAGTTAGAACATGGTTTATACTGTTGACAGATCTCTATGGAGTAATACAAAGTCCAAGGGTGGTAGTGAAAGACGAAACGTTTTTTTCACATAGTCGCACAAAACAGTTATCCACTATACAGAGGAACCTCTATAATACGGACACTAAAAACCGCCGCTTTATAGAGATCTTTTCTAGGAGAGTTTGGCTGTAAATCGTTCCTTTCCGTTCTTTGACTGTCTGTCCGTCTTATGGAGGTGTCCGCCTTATTCACTTTTAAAGTTGCTTTCAAGACAAATTACCTTCAGCCTCAAAGTTTTCACACAATGCATCATTTGTCGAATCAACAATTGCTTATTAAACCCAAGATCAACTGCTTCAGGATAATATTTGGGTGGCATGATCAAAACAAGTGTTCTTTGCAATTCTATATCCATTTTGATTGAGTTTTGGAGTTGACGAATTTGTTGAAATATACCATCGCTTTGAAAAAAGAAGAAAGAAAGGACAGTGCTATATTATATTGTATGAGTGGTAAGCTCATAGCCGTAGATGTTAAACAGTGAAATGTTCAACAAAAACGAATACACGAAGCACTAATACAAAAGCACAGGGACTGAACAATGACATTAATAGCGGACACTGAAATGGGGAATAAGGGGTTTGCAAAAATGTAGAAAAATCTTGTGTGTGTGTGAGCCCACAGAAGAGAAGAGGGAATTTCAGTGAAAAAGAGAAAAGCAAAAGAAATAACAAAAGGAAAGTATGAAGGAGAAGGGAACAATATAAGGAAGAATGTTAATTTGCCATCAGCGCCATATAGTCAAGTACAGGACGTCAGCAAACAACCACAAAGAGTTTGGGGAAATTGCTAGCTTTTACATACAATAGCAATGTTATTAGGTGTTTTTTTCTTTGACTTTCGAAACAACTTCATCTAAAGGTTTTCAGTGTTGATGTTGTATTCAACAGCTAGTTTCTCTACAAATTCAAGAAGACTATTTTCAATAGCTATGAATCATCTACTGTAATTAATGGTTTTGGGTTCTCGAAAATTGGGTCCTTTTGTATGTAGTTTTCCAAGTTGATCATTCCTAAAAAACCTAAGGTCTCCGGTGACGACATGTTCATGATGATCATCACGAAAATCAGACAGGTGACATTCACAATCTGGTAAAATTTTCGACTATATGTAGATTATTTTCAAATGTGAATTTTATAGAGGAAACAGTTTCTTTGTAGTTTTCGATAGGCTGATCTAAAGAGTAAGTAGTGACTTGTACGTTTTCTTCAATGCAAAGATTTTCTGAGAGAAGACTAATGACATCGCGAGTGAATGATTGTTGGAAGGTGGATATGATCCATTCCTTTGTTGACAAACTTAATCACACATTTTTTGTACAAGATTTTGGCGTCTCGTAAACTCTAAAAAAGGAATTTTGCATCGATGATATCTAAAATTCATGTAGATTGTTCTTTACGTTCATCTTAGGGAGCATTCAAAAAGTACGTTCGTTCAAGGATGGGGGAGGGGGTTAAGCCAAATACGAACGGTCATTGTTTTTTATGACGTCATTCCTATTGTATCAAAGCGAAAAAGAGGGGAGGGTGTAAAGAAGTCGAAAGTTCAAGCGAACGTACTTTTTGAATGCCTCCTTATTAGGCAAACATGTTGGGGTGAAGGATTTCAGTGGCAATAGCCTTACTGAGCTTACGAGGAAGTTGATTCAAAAGAATGCGAGAAGAGTTGAAAAGGGACATTATTTTCTCGTCAAATTAATGAGTGATTTTTATCAAAGAAAGATCGTAATGAGGTGCCTTCGCGTGGATAATGTCTATCACAAGTTTTAGCTGGTCGAGAAGTTTTCCGAGACAGAGGTGGAAAATATCTGCCTACAGCTCTGCCAACGTCACTCAATTTTATCAAAATCTTTCTCGTTTAATCCGTTCTAAGTCTTTTGATCCAAAATCTTCACGTGTCATCCTAATTTTGGTAGCTTCAGGATCTAATTTACTACATTTATCATATCCTGTACACATATATAAATTATTTGTGGTAAAACTTTCGCGAATTTAGCTAATTCACGAAATTATGAAAAATTCTCCAAAAATCAATTACTTTTCCGGTAATGATCCGCCCTATATCGGAGTAGTAAACGGTGTGAACAAATTAATTGGTTTAGTGTGGAAGTTGAGCCTTCTTTGTTAAGAATAAAATGTGCAAGCAAGAACTACTGCACTGCAAGTTATTTAGCAAATAATGGCAAAAACATACCAATTTTGTTTACTTGGAAGTCTATGATATTGTAAATCGAATAATCCACAACAGCTTGTTTTCAACACATCTCTATCCTTCAACTGTATCATACCTCCACCACAAAGATTACGAATCTCATGCATAAGTACCAATGGAGAGCACCATGATAGTGAAGAGGAAAATTTTGGATACTCCATGTGATGTTTCCAGATGTCAACAAGGCAAGCCAAAATCCAACTTTTTGAAAAAAGATTATAAAACAAATTTGCTTTGAAAATGTGATGAATACCTAATTATGAATGGCCTTTCTTTTGACTTTCTTAAATTAGAAACAGAATTTTTCAAAAAGTTTTGATTAAATAGGTAACCATAGCAACCCGTGTTTATTCACCAAGATTATTAAGGCTACCTCCATGCCAAGTTGCTAGCGTAAGCCAATCTGTAGATATGGCCCGCGGGTAAATAAAAGGACTTATTAAAGGATGGGTATTTATTATAGGGTTAAAATTTACTGGTGACGAACTTGAAATTTCCTACAAAATGTAATGTGCGATCTGATTGGCAGAAGAACGATACATGTGAAAATGTATGAACCCCATAAAATTTTTTAATGTTTTAATGAAATTTCAATACATATAGTTGTGGAGAAAAAACATCAAATAATAAATAAACACCAATTACGTGCAGAATTTACTTACTTTAATGACTGCTTCCCAAAAAATTGACAAAGGGTCTCATTAAGCAACTGTTTATCAATGTTGATTTTCTCCAACGATAAAGAATCCATTAGGGTAAGAGCAAAGTCAACTGGAATTTTCTTCCCTATTTTCCATACCAGAGGAACAAAACTCATTGTTGACATGATGGCTTGTATTTGAATACCAATGGCATCTGTTTGGTTGAGAGTTGCAATATTTTTTTCCAGTTTATTCTTGATGATTACCAAAGTTTTCTAGAGTTTCCGTTGGGAAAACGATCATAACATATGTGAACATTTTGAACTGTATAGTTTGTTGTTTTTTTAATCATTTACAGTAATGTTTGGATATTTGTATTTGTACAGGTATATTAATACAACTTCTCTGTTTGAAAAAAAAGTTAAAAAAAGTAGAGTCATCGCAAGCAAGGTGCATCTAATTTTTTATTAATACACCGTTTTCACGTCTCACTTGAAAAGGTTTCTTAATTGTTTTTGTTTTGTACTTTAAAATTCAAAGATCCTTTAGGGATTGTGTCAAGGTTCGCTCTAAACTTAATTTCTGATTGAAACCTTTTCGTCCCCATAGTGACATGGGTGTCTTTTACTTATAAAATACTATAATTTCATTTCTAGACATTTTCCAAAGATTATTTTTGATGTAATTAGTCAAGTAGGTTGTCTAATTTAAATGTTTAATTTTTTTCTAGCTGATTTCCAGTAACAAATGCAGAACCACGTGGCACCTGGTCATGTTTAACAGTTTGTCATCAAATTAAATTGTCAATAAAAAGTCACTAAAACACATATATTTGCAGATAACCTCCAATATTTCTTGTCAATGATCATTGATATATCTGGAGTTCAATTAACTGCTTTGTAGTGCGGATTGAGTTTTATCTCGAGGCTTTAGTGTCTCACAGACAGTTGATGTTACTTATACAGTTTGCTCTTAACTCCTCGAATGTTGCATGGATTTTGAACTGATGTCCTGTGTCTATCGTATTACTTGCTCTAGTCTCTGATGTTTAAATCTCTGGCCCCCTTTTTTAGAATTTATTGGACTTTTTTTAAATGTGACCTTTCTTGCGAAAACCAGACTGAAATATTTCATAAAAACATGTCCGACACGGTTTTACTCAAGCTTCATAATCATTTTATAAAGCAAGTCACTCGTGTTTACAAAGATTGATCCTCAAACTCAAACGATTGACTTGTAAGAATCTTATTCAAAACCTGATATCCCAAGACTCAAACATTCGAACAATTCACTTAAAACAAGTCGGTTTACGGGAGACACTAGTCTTGACTCGTTATCCAATTTGAGATTTTAAAATAATTAGATATACACTGATTTGACAATTACGTGCAAAATTTATAATTCAAACGTCTTTTTCAATCAACTATGTATATCTATCAAACAAAATAATTATTTTCAACCTCTTGCTCCCTCACCTTTTTCAGAAATAATTTCTCAGAAAAATGTTTTTCATACAAAGTACACGCCTTTTTTTGTAAGAAAACATTCAGGGCGGATCCAGGATTTTTGCAAGGGGTCGCAAAATTTTGAACCTGAGGTATGGGAGGCCACTGCACCATGATTGATGGTGGAGTTTCTCTATTCTCGCCTTCGATATTTGGAAAACTTTATTCTTTTTACTGTATTTTTTCTAGGGTAAAACGGCAATTATATTTTAATCGAGTCATTTTAGACATAATTTTATTTACCATGGTGTTAAAAAGTATCAAGGAATGTATCAACTTTTCAATCTCGGAAATAGTCTTGAGATCTAGAAAATAGTACTAACATATTGCATACTAAATGCAAAACATAAAGAGTAACACAGTAAAAAAAACTCAAGTTACTCTACCATTTAAAATAAAAACATCAAGCTTATCAACACGTCCTTGATCTTTTACTTGTTTTTTTGTGTTGATATCATTTAATTCTCGAGGGTTTTTCAAAATAAATCTCCCTCTCAGAGACCATGCACAGATACAAAGGTTATGGAATGAAGCGTTATGGAGGCATTTATGATACTAACACATACATTGTACTGTTCTTTATATCTATTGTTCTAAGTGAGCACTGTTTTCTGTTTTCTTTTCGCCGATGAAATCGCAAAAGTTTTTAGAATCAACGTGTTTTTGTCCCAACACTGGGACTTTTCAAAATTTGGGAAGTTAATACTTGCAGATGTTAACTATCCACATTATATGAACAAAATATAAAAATTTCAAAACATTTTGCTTCGATATGTCGATAATGAAACCCTTACAATCAAATCAGATTTTATATTTGTGTGTGTTAAATTTGCCCTTGATGGTGCAGTAGTTAGGCGCGCGCTTAACGTGCGGGAAGTCCCGAGTTAAAATCCCAACCGGGGCAATGCTATTCAAAGTGATTGTTTTTTAAAACTGCAAAATGAAAATTGTTGAGCATCTCTTAGAGCTCGTAATAGTGTGTGATATGCCTTTAAGAGAGACTTTTTTTGATGAAATTGTATAGTCAAAATAGATTGCACCGAACGGGACTCGAATCCTGTTTCGTATACGTTACCCGAATTTTAAAGCCTAAAATCTTTTTGAACATCTGAAACAGAGACTTATTGATATCATGACATTACTTACAATTTATTATGCATGAAAAAAAATTAACTTTAAATATCATTGCACCGGTTAGGATTTGAACGTGTGGGACGTTAAGCGCGCATCTTACCACTGAACCACCGAGAAATTTGCAAACGAAAAATCTGTATCAGACTGACACTTGAACAATTTTAGTAATAAAAAGTACCATTGTAGTCTTATGTCTACGAAAATATTTATTATTGTTCAATGCTGTCTTATCTTATTCATCATTGCCCGGTGTTTTTCACATGCTCTGGTTTGTTTTTGGTTGTGCTCTTACATGTATCTGAAATATGGCGAAGTTTACAGCCGTTTACAGCTGTTTTGTTCTATATACATTAGAGCAAGGTCAGAATATATAGAACAGTAGAATATAGAGTACGATAGAACATGTAACACAGTAGAACATACAAAGAGTAGATAACATGGATTAATAAATTGTATAGAACAGTAGGACGCAGAAGAACATATCTAGAATCATTAGAACACGGACGATATTGTAGGATAGCGTGTTGTTATTATCTCCATCATAGACGGCTTCTCGTACATACCAGATAAGATCTTTGGTTCCGGTTCAGGGTCTCGGGTATCAATAATAAGGGTTCCGGGTCTCGGGTTCCACTCTGAATTCGGGGTCCCGGGTATTGGTTTTCCGAATACCCTTTACAAAGTATATTTTCTAATTTTAGCATTTTTTGCGGTTTGTTGCTGTTGCCGCCACTTGGGCGCACGTGTTTCTAAAACATTGTTTTTACAAAACTCAATTATAAAAGTTAAATATGTGGAGGAGAGTACATCTTGCTGTACAGGGTGTTCCAAAAAATTGTAGCCTATTGCAAAAAATGTCATGAGAATTCATCAAAAGTGCCGCATCTCAAAACAAAGGAGAAACTAAAAGTTTTCTATGCTATTGCTAATGACATTTTTACGAGAGGCTACATTTTAATGGGACACCCTGTAGTTTGAGGATTGTAGTTCCGGTTTCTATTAGTAAGTAAAAATAGAAGTGGTTTCTATATAGACATGGACATGGAAATAAAGGTCTGATTACACGGAGGATAAAAAGTAAAATTAATTAAGCTTATTACAGATCGCGTACTAAGAAGTATCTATATACTCAGTTGCAATATAGTTTGCGGTCGGTAGCGCAGTTTTTTTTTTACTTTTCTTTTTCACTGATTTCAAGGTTCGCAGCTGCGGCTCTTGCGACCCCCTAAATCCGCCCCTGACGTTTTTTAAACTTTCTTAAAATTTACAGATTTTGAGGCAGAGGTTTTCTTCATTCTTTGTCTTGAAATGACATATTTTCAGCAATTTTCTTAGCATTTGGCATAATTCAGGGTCATTTCTTATAAAACGTTTTCTTATAAAAAAGCGTGTATTTTTCTTTGAAAATGAATAATTCGAACTACAGTTGAAGTAACACTCCAAAAAATTGTTTTTCTAACAAAATTCGAATAAATCTTGTCCTTCATTTTCAAAAGCTTTCATGGCAAAAGAATACTTTTACAGTAAAAGGTTAGTTTGATGGGTCAACAAGGGAGATAGCCTAGACCTAAGCTCATAATTTCTGAGTGTCAGTATGGGCTTAGTTGCAAACGTATGGCCAAAATAACAATTAAATTCTCGTGTTGTTATTCACGGCAGTTTCATTGTTATCATGTGTTAACGAGGTTTTACATTTATAGGAAAGATATTAAGGTTTTATTGTTTTAAATCATGACCTTGACAATAACGACGCGATAATAAAAATACGACAAAAGCACGCGCTCCAACGTTGAATATTTTGTAAGAATAAGAAATGTGTTTTTCTTAGAGAAATATTTCTTATTTTTCCCATATTAAGAATGTTTTGGATAACATGAACGTTTCTTCAAAGTATTAGCAGAGTTTTCCATTACAAAACCTAAAATAGCATTAGACTCTTGTCTTTTGTAAAAAATGACACTGTGCTGGAGATACAATCGTTTCAATGATATGAAAGCATTCATACACGCAATGACAAACATAAACAAACATGAGGATTTCTCTGAATTTACGAATTGCGTAATTACCCTCGTTTTCTATCAGAATGCAAAATATGTAAATATAGAAATACGATAAGTTTCTCGGTATATTAAAAAGCGCATTTATTACATATTCTATTTCGCCACGTACTTTTTGTTCTAAGTACAATGTTTTCCTAATTGAAAGGACATGTTTGAAAAATATATAATTTTAAGTTTCTTTCCAATTCGTAGGGATGCTGTAAAACTCGGAATCACCCGGAATCCGCTGGAATCACCCGGAATTACTCTGAATCTGAATTGAAAGTCTCATTTCTGTCTAAAAGAAAATAAAACCGTTTTTGACTTTTCGGGAGGGTTTACCAGTTACCAGTTACCAGTTAATGAATACGCGCATGCTCAGTCTGTCTGATTTGGCTTCGGCCCGATATTTCTACGTGTAGATCTCAAAAACAGTTAATAATGTATCCTACACTATCCTTGCAGCTCTTGAATAATCATAGAGCTATAAGCTTTCAAAGTTCCTAAATTGGTTGCACTACAGAAGCGCAACCAAGTTGAACTTAAGGCAGGTACGTTTTTCGAATATTTGGGCAAATATTTCTATACTGATAAAAGATAATTCACGTACGCATAGATTAATTCATCATATAAAATTTTTGTTTACAAAAATAAATTCATTTAAACAAGTTTAGTATAAAAATATTCTGGTAAGAAATAATGGTTAATCCGAGGGCGGTGCAATCGAACCCACGCACCCCCCGTTACGCCACGGCACTATTGGCCACCTTATACTGAGATCCATCCCGAGAAAACCTCGATTATTTTACTTGTGGCCTTCCCCCGTTTGATTTGACGTCAAATCACAGTCTTCCATAGTCTGATTGCAGACCTCACCACACGCAAAGCTAAGTGTTAAGGTCTGCTCCACGAGCTCGATTTCGTTGTACCA